>JBAMJV010001795.1:0-167097 GCA_037951105.1 Echinarachnius parma
TCCATTCATGAGAGGGGGAAATGCTCCTTAATTTTAATGTTATTATATATTTTTGAACCCCAAATATTAGGGCGGATGATAATACAGGCCACCCCCCCCCCCCCCCATATTGGGGGGGGGGCGGGCCCCCCATCCCCCCGTGATCGACGCCCCTGCATTATATTGTTGAGAATTTATAGGAGACCTACAATCTACAAGCATCTTGGTATCTTGTTTGTTGTTGGAAATAAAATGATCATTCATTCATTCAAAACAAAAATGGCAGGGGCCACCATACAGCGCACGCTAGCACTGCACTAGTGTGCAACCACATGCATTATGCACATGCTATCTATGCTGCATACAGCAGCTGCAATTACCCGCGCCAAAATACTGCTAACAAGAGTCGAGCTTCTTCATTGGATAATGCCAATTCTGACGTAGTTTTCTGACCAATCAACGTCATGATTCATTACCCGCCATCTTGAAGAGCACCAACACACAGTCACCGCGCTGAACCATTTTCCCAGGTGAGTGAACAATTTTTGGGCAAAATTCAGCGTTTTATGTTCGTAACAGAGTAAATGAATAATTGGTATCGCTGCTTACGCTTATTCTTCAGGCACTGAGTTGAATCACATTACTGTTGCATGTATTTTCTTGAAATTAGCAGCCTCTTTTTGTGCTGTCAGATAACGTTTCATTCATTTTTGGCACGTCGCGACAAGCGCGCGCTATGTCTGGTGTATTGTGCAATGCGGATTGGATCGACCGCATGTTACTTCCAAATGCAAAGCCGACCAAGATTGCAATTATCATGATTATGAGTATGACAAGCGGCATGCGATGTGCGCTGCATGTATGTGTTGCATTAATTGACATGTGTGACAAAAGAAGTTAATGAACTGCATGGTTTATATCTAGATTATATAGACCATGAATGATTGATGTAGACGGAGTATGATTGTGATTTGTGAACCAAGACTAGAGTCAAGTGCCATTCATGACGGTCACGACAATATGGAAAGAGAAATGTGCGAGTGGTGAACGAATGTTGCTCGGAATGGATGAATGAATGACTTTATCATATCATACTCTCTAACTCAACAACGCTGGCGTTCTACAACCACCTAATAAAGTATAATAGAGCCCCAGAATTTTCACTTTTGTGTGCACGATATTCAATAATTGTGCTTAAAATGATACATATGATATTGATAGATTGATACGGTACTTACCACCCATCAGACTCGGAGCACAAATATGTGATACAACTTGGCGGTAGATAAAAATGATGATTTTTCGCTCCATTCCGCATCAAAATGAGTGATTTATGCACCTCGACTTCTCTCCGTGTCGTGATCGCTCTTTTAGTCTTTGGTCTTTATTCAAGTCGCCCGCCGATTCCAAATAGACGGCAGATCTGACACGCGCGCGTTTAGTGCCTAGTAGTGGTCATACGCACATCTACAATGTATTGTAAATGGTCCTGATAGGACCATTTACTGCTCACAGTGGTAAAAATCTACGGGACACAATTTGAACTACAAACAGAGAGAAAAGAACAGCATATCTAAAGTTAAAAATTGCATACCTAGATTGAAGCTGATTTTATGATTTATTGTACAAAATTTCATTTTCAAAATGATAAGTCATACTTACAAAAATCGTCATATAAGTTCCATTTCTTTCTCTTCCTGCTCGATGTCCCATCGTAAACAAAGAAAGCCCGCCCGCAACATGCGGAGGCCGCTTATTATTGTCCAAAACAAGCCAACTCGCGATCTGCAAGCATGCCCGCCGTATCCGATTTCGGATACGCCGTATCAGAATTCGGATACGCCGTGTCAGAATTCGGATACGGTAACACGTGTGGTGTGGGAAGCTTGCGGGAAATACATGACAGTCATCCAGATAGCAGCAACACTTTTGAGAGGGATCACGACTGAGATTTTCTCAGTCTTTTTATTTTCCAAAACTGCAGATTTTCCATTTTTTTCGACATTTGAAGAATAATTTGGACCATTTTGGTAAGTTCATATAACACTTGTATCATTTTTAGGGCCAGTCATGATTGATTTTGTTGAATTTAAGATAAGAATTTTGTGTGAAATTTTGACAAACTTTTTTTGTACTGTCCCACATTGTTCCCGTATAGCGCAGCATTACAATGTAGTGTTGTGTGGTCATACGGACTTATGCATCAGATCGATCTGTCGTTTACTTGGAATTGGCGGGCGACTTGAATGGAGACCAAAGCGTGATCATCGATCGTTCAGAAGTCGCGATACGACATGACGATACGGAGAGAAGTCGAGGAGGTGCATAAATCACTCATTTTGATGCGGAAATGCGGAATGGAGCAAAAAATCATCATTTTTATCTACCGCCAAGTTGTATCACATATTTGTGGTCTGTAGAGTAAATCATACTCATACCCGGATCTGTGGGACAGGCGACCAGCATGCATGATGATGACATGATATGACGATGTTGGTGGGGAAAGAACTAAATATGTACATTAGTACACCCTGTACCCCTTCTGCATTCTCTACCGGAATGTGTGCATCTACAGGCACAGCATGACAAAACCAACGGATGATTCATGAATTTCATGCAAGCGCAATCGCATAGTATCAGTATAGTGACCGTTCTTTTTGTTACGTTACGGTATGACATGGGGAGTTGGTCACATCTCGATAGAGATCTAGAAAGTAGAATTTAAGCGGCACACTTAAGTATTTGTGACATGATTAATTGATAGATTTTCATGATTGATTGTTATAAAATCTGTGTTGTAATTTGTGTTTTTATTTACAGCAAGGCTTTGTAGAGCTACTGGCCAGTTATAAGGCAGGATGGAAGCCAATGAACAAAGCCCATTGTAAGAAAACGCCGCGCCTGGCGAAAAATATTTGAAAGTGTTCTGAAATTTGTTTAAATTTTGTTATTTCAAATTCAAATGATGAATGGAGAGCCTGAAAGACTTGTTAGTGTTACTAACCTGAATTCAAACCACGAACACAAAGTTCTTAGTGAGCATTTTTTGCCCTATTCATTTTTTATTCTAACTATGACTTGAGTATGAATTAATGAGCATGGTCATGAAATGTTCTTTTTCTTTTTTGGTACGTTGCCATTGGTGACAAGTCATTGCATTATGTTTTTAAAAAACTGCTCACTTTCACTTGTTCAACTGACTCACGGAGCTAGTCATGAGGATTTGACAGGTTGAATCTTTACGACTGGGTGTGGCAACTTTGTGGTTATTTTTATTTTGTGTTCTTGTTTTGTTTGTTTTTTGCCTGCAATTGATTTGTTGTTCGTTTTGGATCCTTTTCATGTTCATGCGATTGCACTAAATTGCCCCAAGTTGGAGGGGAGGGGTTAATATAATTTTTCAGGGCTTTATTCAAAGCATGTCAAGATTTGTTTTGGTTTGGGAGTCACCAAATACATGGGGCTCTAGTCTTTGAGCCCCCATGGGTGCATTTTCACTGCCCTTGCAGCTACCTAAAAAAAAGTGCAGTTTACTTTGCAGTAGTTTTCCTTTTAGACCTTTCAATGATGGTGGACTCACTTTGAAGAAAAAATGTACAGTATGAAAAACTGCTAGAAAATCCTCTTATAAAGTGAGAGAGGTTACTGGGGCTTGGGGGATATACTGTAGGGCATAATATGACAGATCCACCTATCCGCATTGTAATATTTGTTCACAAATGAAGTACATATCCCCAAGTTGATTTCTTATTAGTGCTGTAACTGACCTTGATGATCGGATCGTTTGATCGGATCGGCAAAATTTTATCGATCTTCGAAATCGGATCGATGATCGGGATCGGATGATCGGCTATAAAAAAAAAAAAAAAAAAAAAAAAAAAAAATCGTTTTGTTTTTCTTTGGAAAATGATCCCCAAAAAACACAATTTGGGAATATAAATGAATACCAAAGCAACATATATCCATATTAATAAGCCCAAGGTAATCTTGTACGGGTATGCTTTCATTTCAAACTGATTACCTCTTCTTTTACAAAATTACTCACGCCGATTTTGAGCTTAGTCCCATGTGATTAATATTTGTGATATAAAAATATGTGAATAATTTTGTAAAAGGAGAGGTAATCAGTTTTAAATGAAAGCATACCCATACAAGATTACCTTGGGCTTATTAATATGGATATATGTTGCTTTGGTATTCATTTATATTCCCAAATTGTGTTTTTTGGGGATCATTTTCCAAAGAAAAAAAAACAGATTTTTTTCTTTTTTTTTCTTTTTTTTTCTTTTTTTTTCTGCATGATCGGAAATCGGCAAAAACGGTCCGATCATGTATGATCGGATCGTGATCGGCATGCCGATCCGATGATCGGTTACAGCACTATTTCTTATCCTTCAGGTTTTTGTCTGTTTTATGATAGCTTCTGACCAACACGAGCATGGAAAACTAAGGAGTTTCGTGGGCGAACAAACCGTCCAGGAGCTTTCTAGCTCGGTCCGGAGGTCTCTGGTTAGAATCCTGAGGAAGCCCCATTTATTATGTCATTTTCACAATGAGGTTCATGCAATTTACAAATTTCACAATAATTGTTCACGTTTATATGAATTACATTGTTTTGATTTAATGTTTAGCAAATGCTATTCAGCTTGTTTGCTGTCATACGTGTTCAAAATAAATACCATGAATAATAATAAAACTGATGATAAAAATATTGGAAAATATTTGGCAAAGATATGATTGTTTTAATTTTACTGACATTTTACTCTAGACATACAATTTTACTCTACATACTTTATGTGAAGTTGTGAACTTATAATGCCCAATTCTCAAACATGAATTACCGATAAATGCAGGGTTTCGCTACATCTCTGGCCAGTTTCACTATTTTTGAAATAAATTAAATACTGAACAAAAGAATTATTTTGCATATTTTGTAGACCAAACGCTGCAGCAGGCGACACAATCTTAGACATGGACCCCGGACCTCAAGGCGATGGACAGGAGTTGGAGGGAGTGGAGGTCATCGACACGGCCGACGCTGTCAAGATCAGCTCACAAGAAGCTAAAGCACTCTCAGGTATTGGTCCTATCCAGGGTAGGAAATACAGCCCTGGGGTGGAGGGTGATTATGCCCCCTAATTTTCAAAATAGCCCCCTGAAATCAGTAGGTAGCCCCTTAAATTACATAGTGTATTATGTGAAATATTTTGTGATGTGCATCAAATTGAAAAAGTAGCCCCCTAAAATAAAATAAATAAAAATTCTACATTGGCAATTATGCCCCCCAATTTTAAAAATGGCCCCCTGAAATCATTAGGTAGCCCCTAAAATTACCATCTAGATTATGTGAAATACTTTGTGATATCCATCAGATTGAAAAAGTAGCCGGGCCCTAAAATTAAAAATTTATTCTTTTCCCATATCATTCGTATTGACTTGAAAAGTAGTGAAAAGGGTTTTGCAGATGGTAATCTGCAAGTAATTGTAATTTAATTAATGTATAAAACCACACATGTATGAGATATCATTCTTCAAGCGAATAATGAATCACTAAAAGTTATTTTGAAATAATTGTGCCCACACATCAGACGTCACCCCAAAAAAAGTTTTCCTTTCGTTTTCAGAGTTGAAATCGCAGGTTATGCAGAACCCCAGTGCGCTGGCAGCTCTACAAGGTCACCTTGACAGCCTGGTGGGAGTGAGGAGCGGGTACATAGAAAGGTTAGTTGCAGGGTTCACACAGGGCAGGGGTGTTTCACAAAGATCCTAAGTTGGACTTAACTATTATGGAAAGCCATTTGTAGCCTTGGAAAACAAAATATTCGTAAGCAACAAAGTAAGAATGTTAGACTTTTCATAAATGTTGCATCAAGAACATGAAATCTCGATAAAAAAATATTAATGATTTGAATCAAAATTTATGCTTTTGAAAAAGAACTTTTACAACAATTTACCAAAGAAACTAATGGTTTTCCATACTTTTTAAGTCCAACTTAGAGATAAGTTCAACTTAGGATCTTTGTGAAACAACCCCCTGGAAAGTCATGGAATTTGGAAAATGATATCATGGCTCATGGAAAGTCATGGAATTTCATTTTATCTGCATTTCTTCATAACTGAAATACGAATCAAGACTTTTTATCTTATTACGGTACAAAAAGTACTGAAAGAAGTTAAGGAACCGTGTGAAAAGTCATGGAATTCTTGTTGTAATGGTCATGGAAAGACATGGAAATTGAGTTTAAAATAAGTGTATGAACCCAGAGTTGGTTTCCGTGGCAACCTATGCATGTACTTTGTTCTCAGTAAACCTAGGTAACATTTACTCAAAACATGCCCGGACATATATTATTATTAAATGTTTTTTTACTTTAGATATCCCATCCGTTTGGATGGACCCGATAAAGAAAAAAAACTAGCACAATGCCCTACAATGGTAATTTCACACTCCAAAGTAGTCAAATTAAGAATATAAGCTCTAAAGATCTACCCGATCAAACACATGTCTAAAGGCCAAACAGTATTAATATAGACCATGTTTATATTCAGTTTATTATAATATTGTGTATAAATTGAAAATTTAACATATTGATATTTTTCTTTCAGCCTTCCCAAAGTTGTAAAACGCAGAATAAAGGCCCTAAAGAACTACCAAGTCAAACACACACATCTGGAGTCTAAATTCTACGAAGAGGTCCATCACCTAGAGTGCAAATACGCCAAACTTTATGACAGTCTTTATGATAAGGTAAGAAAACACACTGTTAAAGGGATAGTTGAGTTTTGGTAGAGAGGGGGGCGCTAGACTACTTTTTTTTGTTGTGAGGTAATGAAAAACTGAGTGTAAAATTTGAAAGAGCATAATATTTAAATAATAAAATCATCTTTGTTTGATCAAAATCGGTTCAGAGACGGCTAAAATATCAATAAATATAACAATTTGTAATAAAGCTGGGGGCCCGGGTTTATTAGAGAATTTTGAACCAGCCGTTAAAAAATCAAAAAAATGCTTCCTCTTTTCAAAAAGTTACAAAATAGGTATTTAAATAGTTGTTGGTTATTTCTCTATCTAATCACTATTTCAACAAAACATCACATGCACAATATTTTATTCAAAATGGTTGGAACCGATGAGTGTTTAGAGAGCGCCCTCTTACGTTTTAACGGCTCTTTTTGAATGATAACATGATCTTTACTACGTCATTTGTAATTTTGTGTTCCTTTATAGTTATAACTATTAGTTTGTAATGTAATGATGCAGGTTTTGGTGACTAAAATTCAGTTTCACCAAAACTGTACTCTCCTTACCAGAACTCAACTATCCCTTTAACCCTATTCTAACTGGGCTATTTCAGACCAGGTTTTTACTGGGGGGGGGGGGTCAATTTGACCCCCCCCCCCCAAGATCTCGAAGACCGATTGTCCGATTCACGCAAAATTTTGCATGGAGGTACATTGAAGTATTAGCGACGCGTTCATGTTTTCGTTTTAACGATCCAATGTTAAATATGCAAATTATGCGCATATTAATTACCGAAGTACGCTAATTTATGCAGAAATTCTCTTTTTGTCTGTAAATCACTAAATGTTGCTCAGAATATGCAAATTTTGTGCATAAATATACTTTATGACTTAGTTAACATGTTTTCAAAATTAAAAATTGCGATAGCCAAAATTTTCTTTATGTATTTCTGTGTTTTGGAATTTCTTTTTTTTATTGTTTATTTCAATGGAATAAATTATTGACCATTATCCAAGTATTTTTAGCCCAAAATTAAATGATTGCAGTGATTAGAATGAAAAATAATGAAGGATTTGTCTATTATAGGAAAAACCAATTTCCATAGGATTTGTACACAAATCACAAAATTTAGCGATTTTCGGGCCGACGCTCACTTACAAAAGGTCATGTGACTTTAGAACAGAGTACCCGGTCGTCGCAAATTTGGTCTCAAAAGTTGCGCAAGACTTCAATGAAAAAACTCATGAAGTCGCGCGGCAATATCGGCGCGCATTGCGGAATTATCGCGCAAAAAGTCGAGGGGGGGGTCAAATTGACCCCCCCCCCCCCCCCCAGTTAGCATAGGGTTAACCCCAGAGCCCAGTGAATAAAATACGTGAGGGCTTGGGGCGATTTAGTCCCCTAACTGACCAAAAGAGCCTTCATAGTCATTAAACATTTGCATAGACTTCAATGCAAAACACATGTTGGTGTGCTTATTTTCATGCAGGTGTGCTTGAAAAGTAGCCCAGAAAAAATAATATTTTATTTTTTCCCTTGGTAAAAAGGCCATCCGAAATTGACCCCCCCCCCCCTGTACGCACTTTTATTTTGCCTTGTACAAGAAGTCGTCAATATCATGTTTTGTTTGCTTTCTCCCTTATGTTTTCTACAGAGGCGGGAAGTCATAAATGGTGTCGTGGAGCCAACAGACTCAGACTGCGAGTGGGAGAGTAGCGAGGATGAGGAAGATAACTAAGATTACGAATGGGAGATATTTTGCCTTGTACAAGAAGTCATCAATATCATGTTTTGTTTGCTTTCTCCCTCATCTTTTACACAGAGGCGGGAAGTCATAAATGGTGTCGTGGAGCCAACAGACTCAGACTGCGAGTGGGAGAGTAGCGAGGATGAGGAAGATAACTAAGATTACGAATGGGAGATATTTTTGCCTTGTACAAGAAGTCATCAATATCATGTTTTGTTTGCTTTCTCCCTTATGTCTTCTACAGAGGTGGGAAGTCATAAATGGTGTCGTGGAGCCGACAGACTCAGACTGTGAGTGGGAGAGTAGCGAGGATGAGGAAGATAACTAAGCTTATGAATGGGAGATATTTTGCCTTGTACAAGAAGTCATCAATATCATGTTTTGTTTGCTTTCTCCCTTATGTCTTCTACAGAGGCGGGAAGTCATAAATGGTGTCGTGGAGCCAACAGACTCAGACTGCGAGTGGGAGAGTAGCGAGGATGAGGAGGATGACGACGAGGAGATGGAGGAAGGGAAGAAAGAGGTTAATGCGCTAGCGGTAAGCCCAGTTTCTGGCCTGCCGTCTTTCGTGAGCTTTCTGTAGAAATATGCGCTCATTTATTATTGTCTCATTAACAGTTAATTTTGACTAGTCATTTCAAGTTTCTGTAGATTTTCATTTCTCATTACTGTTGACTCTTTATCTCTGTTGTTCTATATTTTTCATCTTTATTTCATCATTATTTGAGAATTAACAGACATCTATAGTGAGCTTCATGTAGATACTGTAAGGGATGGGATGCAAATGAAAAGGATACAATAAAGAATGAGCGTTTAAAACGCCCTTTCTTTATTGTATCCTTTTCATTTCTAATAACGTATCACTAGTCATTTCCATTAAACACTCCTTATTCTATTCTTTTTCTTTTCATATTTGTTCCATCTTCATTTTAGTTTTATTCCTTGTATCAAAGTAGTCTACAAGTCTCTTTAGAATTCTCTGTCTAAGAAGGTTTTATGATTAGTGCAGTAATGCTAATCTACCTTCACCAAATTATTTCATTATTGCTTTCTTCATTCCATATTAATTTTTAGTTTGCATGAATTATGATATTCTTGTGTTACCTTTACCAAAATGTATGCCTTACTGGTGTGATCCATGCATGCATTAATAATCCATCATTGTTTGTTTAATTATTTGTATGGTTAACCTCTGGAAATTGTAGTTTGCATGTTCTGTGTTTGAAAACCCAAGAGCATGGTAATGTCTTTAAATCATTTCCATCACTTGTATGTCTAGCAGAGGACTGTAGACAATCGCTTTTCATTACTCATCGATTATTATATTCACTACCATGACATTTGCTATCTAGCATTTACACAAGCTGGTTAACATGGGTACAACCTTTAATAGTTACTTTGGTATCTAAACACTTTTAATCTATAGATGTTATTGTGTAGATTGTATGTACATGTAAACAAGTCATGTTTTATTCTTTATAGAGTGGTGAAGTGTGATGTCATCTATGTCATAAGCATCTTTTTTTAGAATTTTCAAATTTGAACTTCATTTTCAGAAAGAGCATAACAAATAATGTCCAAATACCGAAAATCAATTGAATAGGTTACGTATTGGCTGAGATAAGCCCATCCGAATGATTTTATTTTGTCAATGGGCAATCAGTGCTATAGTGCACTGGTTCATAACTTTATGAACCAGTGCACTATAACACTGATTGCCCATTGAAGTAAAAATTCATTCGGATGGGCATATCTCAGCCAATACGAAACATATTCAATTGATTTTCGGTATTTGGACATTATTAGTGATACAAGATTACAGAAAATTGAGTTCAAATTTAAAAATTTGAAAAAGTGTTTTTATGACGTCATGGCTTCTCTACTCTATAAAGGAGAACCGTACCTTGACAATGTTGTATGCTTCCTTGTTTGACCTTTGCAGGGAGACTTGAAAGAAAAGGCCAAATTGGAAGAAGGAGAAGATGGAGGTAGGAATATTTAATAGATTACTATTTCTTTGATTCTACCAATCTTATCAATACCGTAGAGAAATAGTTGTAGGAATAGAATAAAGATATCTTTACAACATTCATGGTAAATTGGTTGCAAATGCTTTTAAAAGGGAGCTTGTATCTTATGTTGAAGAAAAAGGGGAATGTTTGATAAAATGTGTATTTCTGTGATCTGAAATCTCCACTGAGTGATATGTGAAATTTCCACGGTAACATGAAATTTTCACACATTACTCAGTGGACATGACAGATAACCAACATGCACATTTTATCAACCATTCACCACTTTTTGCACATGCCAACAAAGATATACAAACAAAACTAAATTTTAATATTTTAATTTTAATAATTCGCCCAAACATTTGATATCAATATTTGAAATTAGTACAGGCCCGCTGGGCCACTAACATTTTTTTTGAGCTACTAAATTCAATTGATGCTAAATTCCACTGGCCAAATGGGGCAACCAAATGTATTTTAGTTTGTTTGGAGCCACCAAATTCAAGTTGTGGTCCACTAGGAAGTTGAAAATCTTGTTTTTACCTTTGACCTGCACGATAGACCGCTTCTGTAATGTATGCAAATAATATGCGTATGACGTAAGACAAGTATGGCAAGCTTAACAATAGTATCTAGGTCCGGCAAGCTAAGTTTGCCGGAGCTTGCCGGACCTAGTTTCTATTGTTAAGCTTGCCAACGGGGAGTCTGACGTCATACGCATATTATTTGCATACATTACAGAAGCGGTCTATTGGGCCACAATGTAAAAAAATATTCTGTTACTGGGAAATGGGTTACTATTTTTCCTTTCTCTCTTTTTTTTGTAGACCCACCAACAGGCATTCCCAACTTCTGGATGACAATCTTCAAGAACGTTGACATCCTGGGTGAGATGGTCCAAGACCACGACGACCCCATCCTCAGTAGCCTACAAGACATAAGGGTCAAGTTCCATGAAGGAACGCAAATGGTTAGACTAATTGTTGATCATTGATTTGAAATATATTTAATCACTGTCTTCATGAAGAACTATCATTAACCATTAATGAAATCCAATTAAATTGAATTAATAGAACAAACTAAATCCAGTTTTCTTCGTAAATATTAAGTTCGGGATTAACCCTAACCAGGCCGGGGGGGGGGGGGGGGGGGGGGTGGATTCCACCCCCCCCCCCGGCCTGGTTAGGGTTAATCCCGAACTTTTCGCGCGATAATTCCGCAACGCACACAGGTATTGCCGCGCGACTTCATGAGTTTTTTCATTGAAGTCTTGCGCAACTTTTGAGACCAAATTTGCGACGACCGGGTATACGGTTCTAAAGTCACATGACCTTTTGTAAGTGAGCATCGGCCCGAAAATCGCCAAATTTTGTGATTTGTGTACAAATCCTATGGAAATTGATTTTTTCCTATAATAGACAAAACCTTCATTATTTTTCATTCTAATCAATGCAGTCATTTAATTTTGGGCTAAAAATTGTTGAATAATGGTTACTAATTTATTCCATAAAAAATAATAATAAAAAACAAAAGTAAAAAACAAAGAAATACATAAGAAATTCAAAAAAGAAATACATAAGGAATTTTTTGGCTGTCGCAATTTTTAATGTTGAAAACCTGATAATTGGGTCATAAAGAATATTCATGCACAAAATTAGCATATTCTGAGCCATATTTAGTGATTTATTGACAAGGGGATTTTTGCATAAATTTGCATAATTAATTCGAAATTGATTTTTTTTTTTTCTTCAAAAAACTAACAATGCAATCTTGTAGATTATGTCGCAATCTATCTGTGTGCCAAATTTTGTGGCGGCCGCGCGTTCGGCGACCGAGATCTCAGGGGGGGGGTGGAATCCACCCCCCCCCCCCCCCGGCTATAGCATAGCCAAAATAACCCGGCCTGGTTAGGGTTAAGATGTAAAGCTGATTTATAAATTGTTCATCTTCTCTCTTGCAAGGTTTTACATAAGAGTTCCACTTAAAGTCCCATCGATTACTTCCTGCAAGACCATTTTCAACAAGAACTACATGGATTATATTAAATCAAAATGATGACACACGCGGTACCCCGGGGTACCGTTGTACCCCGGGGTACTGCGTTGTGTAGCGCCATCTTGTGTCCACTCGAAGCACAACCGTATTGCGTTGTGTATGCAGTGCAGCGCGCGATTGTATGCAACGCTATACCCTGGTACAGCCCTAAAAAATAAATAAATAATTAAACAAAATGGCGGATATTCGTTTGGTACCCCAGGGTACCATTTATGTCATCAAATGAAGAATGAAATGGAAATTTTACAGACATTTAGGTTATTAAATGTTATTAGATTTTGTAACTTTTTATGTAACTTTTTGTTATAAATTGTCCATCGCGTGCGTCTTTACAGGGTTTCACTTTAAGAGTTCCATTTTATCGGCAAAGATTATCCCTACTACCATGAATGGAATAAAATGAAATGAATGAAAGGAAGGAAGGGGACGTAATCAAGGTTTGATTATTGTTATGGAGACAATTTATAAATAGTCCACCTTGTCTTTGCAGGATTTCACATTAGAGTTCCATTTATGATTTTAGTCGCAACAACTACTTCAACAACACCGTCCCCTCAAAGAACTACCATAAATTTAAATCAAATCAAATTAGAGACTTTATAAACTAATTTGAGGTTGATTTTAACTAGATGGAGACTAAATATATGAATTGTCTGTCTGGTCTTTGCAGGGTTTCACATTAGAGTTCCATTTTAGCCCCAACGACTACATCAACAACACCGTCCTCACCAAGAGCTACCAGATGAAATCAGAACCAGAGGAAGGAGATCCGTTCAGCTTTGAAGGACCGGAGATTGTCGGATCACAAGGGTAAGAGACTCCCTTCTTAAAGGGATCTAGTAACATTGAGAAAATCCACAAAAATTATTTTGAACTGTATAGTGGGTCCCTCATATCTTGTTGTATTTGTAATATTACCAAAAGAAGCATCGAACAGGTTTTTAAATTTTTTATTTCCCTTTCATTGAAAATATATTAACGGTTGAAGTTTATAGATTTTTAACTATCCACTGGATAGGTATCACCTTGTACAAAGTCAGTGTGATGTGTCTGCGACTATCACTTTGCATTTTCGCTCATTACTCTTATCTAATGAAGAAATTCCCTTTTGTTTTTGAACAGCTGTGAGATCGACTGGAAGAACAAGAATGTGATGATACCGTAGTAAATTCCTGAAATAAAGTTCAATTTGTTATTTTATCCAATGAAGAATTGTTCTTTTTGTTCAACAGGTGTGAAATCGACTGGAAGAAGACCAAGAACGTGACAGTAAATTGAAAAAATGGTACCCTATTTTATTATACTCTTACCATAAGCCAAACAACACGGTAGAAGAGAAACGAGGAAGCTCCAAGTAGTTTTCGTGGAGTTAGACACTTTCCAGGTGCGCCTTTAATGAAGAAATTTTTGTTTTTGTTCAACAGTTGTGAGATCGACTGGAAGAAGAACAAGAACGTGACGGTACAGGTGATCAATACGGCACGGAATGTGTGGCTAGGAAATAACAACTTCCTTTTCCTTTGTTTCCCTGATAGTTGTGAGAAGAGTGGAAGAATGTGACGGTTCTGTTAATATACCGTAGTCAATTCCTGAAACAAAATTCAATTTGTTATTTTATCCAATGAAGAAATGTTTTTTTTTTTGTTCCACAGTTGTGAGATCGACTGGAAGAAGAACAAGAATATGATGATCTGTTTATATACCTTAGTAAATTCCTGAAATAAAGTTAAATTTGTTATTTTATCCAATCAAGAAATTTTCTTTTTGTTCAACATTTGTGAGATCGATTGGAAGAAGAACAAGAATGTGACAGTAAATTGAACAAATTGTACCCTATTTTATTATTCTCTTACCATAAGCCAAACCACACGGTAGAAGAGAAACGAGGAAGTAGTTTTCGTGGAGTTAGACACTTTACAGGCATCCCTTTAATGAAGAAATTCCCGTTTGTGTTTTAAAAACAGCTGTGAGATCGACTGGAAGAAGAACAAGAACGTGACGGTGAAGGTGATCAAGAAGAAGCAGAAGCACAAGGGGCGGGGCACGACGCGCATGGTCACCAAGACCGTACAGACAGACTCATTCTTCAACTTCTTCAACCCCCCAAAGGCGCCCGAAGAGGGAGCCGAAGTGGTGAGAGAAAAATCCAGTGGTGTAGCATGGTCGGATGTAATTTTGTATTTATTTATTTATTTATTTATTTAATTAATTTATTTAATTAATTTATTTAATTTATTTTATTTATTTTATTTATTTTATTTATTTTATTTATTTATTTATTTTTTTTAATTTTTTTTTTTTGGGGGGGAGGGGACACCTTCATATTTTGTATAGTTTCCCAAAAATTATTGGAGGGGGGCACACCTAATGATTGGTATTGCTTTTGTCAAATGATTGGATATGGGTGGGTGGGTGCTCATGTGCACAAGGCGCAGGCACGATTGTGCATGGTAACCAAGACAATCAAGACTGATTTTTTCTTCAACTTCTTCAGCCTGCCATAGGCACCTGAAGATAGAGCAGAAGTGGTGAGAGTCAAATCTAATTTAAATACATGGCGGCTCGGTGAAATTTAGTCCCCAAAATGCTGAAAAGAACCCTGAAAATCATAAACAAAATGATTATTTTCATTATTATTACTATTATTATTATTGTGATGATTATTGTAGTATTATCATTATGAAATTGTGATCATGAATCATCATTTTTTACCTTTTTTCGCACAATCTTCCTTGTGAAGGATGAGGTGACGGAAGCGTTACTGAGCGCAAACTTTGATTTATTTTCATCATTGTCATTACCATCATCGTCGCCACCTCCATCACTATCATCGTTGTCACCATTATTATCATCCTCATATTTTACCAAATTTTACCCTTTTTCGCACCTGTGTGTAGGATGAGGAGACGGAAGCGTTACTGAGCGCAGACTTTGAGATCGGCCACCTGATCCGAGAGAGGATAATCCCCAGGGCGGTGCTTTCATCACCATCATCATCACTCATATTCATCACTATCATTATCTTCATTATTTTCATCATTATCATCATTATCATCATCTTCATCATCATTGTCATCATCACTATCATTGTCTTCATCATCAGTCATCATCATCTCATCACCATCACCGTCATTGTCGTCGCCACCATCATCTTCATCACTATTATTATTATTATGATCATCGTTATTATCATCTTCATATTTTACCTGTTTTTTTGCACCTGTGTGTAGGATGAGGAGACGGAAGCGTTACTGAGCGCAGACTTTGAGATCGGCCACCTGATCCGAGAGAGGATAATCCCCAGGGCGGTGCTTTACTTCACGGGAGAGGCAATCGAGGATGATGAGGTTCGTTCTAGTTCTATTTTAGGAGATGGTATTCAATAATTATAATGTTGGCTACTTATATAGCACACTTCAGCCTTTCTACACTGTAGTTCTAGTGTAGGACATAATAACAATAATAATGGTGGATACTTTTATAGCACATTTCTGCCTTTCGACACTAGAGGCGCACCATCATTATTACCCCATTGATTGGATATCAAATGCAACATTAATGCAATTGATTTGCATTTAAACACAAAAGTTGTATATTGTTTGAAATCCTGTTAGTTTCATGCTAAGTAGTTTTGGGAAGATAGGGCCAAGTATGCAAGTATCCCCTTAGTCGCCAACTAGGGTTAGCTGGGTACTCTGATTTATTTAGGAACATATGCTAGTTTGCATTCATAGCAGCCTGTCTGGAGTCAAGAATACAGGCAACACATGTAGAATGGTATGACTCAAGCAGTATCATTCTTTAATTAGATGTACATTTGTTGTACAAATGTTCAGGTTTGATTTATCTACTTAACCCGTTCCCTTATGAGATTCTGAAATCTCCATAGACTTTGTACACAACCCACCCAGTTCCAGTAGTCAAGGGGTTAATAGGTCGTTGAAAAATTGTTTTGCTTTTGGGTTTAGGGGAATTCTATTTTGCTTTGTGGATGCAATCTTTTGTAGATTTCTGTTTCACTATTAAAGGGACATTCCCTCTTTACCAAAAATTTCAAAATGCTTCAAATTTGGTACAGATCTGTATGATACTTGTATTATGCTGCGAATGAAATTTCATAGCGATCACTGCTGTTGTGCAGATCTCTCTCGTTGTACAGATCTCTCTCGTTGGTGGCACTATCTATTATGGGTGGTGGGCATCACATTCATACCACATATAATATCCAACAAACGTAAAGGGAGCTAGACAGATTATCGGTTATTAAATCGTCCAACATTTTATTAATCTATAGGTAATAACACAAATCATAAAATTCATAACTCCACCAAAATACATTGTCAAGTCCTAATCTTTTCAGAATAAATTTTAAAAATCATGATCTATAATATTTGAGGTTAATATAGCAACTTATATTTTAAAATTATTTTTGGCTTGCAAAAGAGGGAATGCCCCTTTAACACTCTCATTGTAGAGCTTTCAAAATAGCAAAATTAGTTTTGACTTCTTTGTCATAACAACAGGGTCAAAGCCATTTCTTGCAAGCCCTTATTTCTCTGAATATTATTCACTCTTTGAAGAAGGTGGCAGAATTTCTTTTGTCTTTCAAGTCTATTTGAGTCATTGAGTGGGATGCTTAAGAACTAATGTCTCACTCGCACTTTCACTGTTTGTACTTTTTTTCACATCTAGATGCCCTGTTTCAGAAAGAGTTGCAATTAATTGCAAGTTAGAACATGTGACTAAATGCACAAATTTAATTGGTTCAAATCGGCATATTTTCTGACTTGCAATCGATCGTAACTTTTTCCAGAACTGGGCAAATGAAATACAATCCTTTCTCCCTCTTACTCCAATTCACAGCAATTTCACCACATTAATTTTCCATTATTATCTTGTCTCAATTCTATTTCTCCCTACTTGTTATTGAATAATTGACAATGCAAATAAAGGACAAAGGGACATCAGGGCTCCGTTTGAAAAACTTTACCAATTGTTGTAAATGTCCAATAGTTGTATCAACAGCCAATCAAGCTGGAGCATTATAGCTGTTGCCATGGTAGTTTCACTAATTGGACATTAAAAAAGTTTTATGAAACACTGGACCCTGGTATATGGACCTACGATCTTTGTATTCAATTATCTGCATTTCTGACTCTGCTTTTAACCATTTTTGATTTTGATCTTCTGGTATTGCAGTAGAAAACATCAACACAATTATTATGAAATTGAAATGTAATGAACAAAATACTACCTTTTTAGATGACGCTCAATAAAAGAGGAAAGCATAACGCTAGGTTTTAACATTTAACACTAAAAGACCAGTTTTACTCTAAAAATTTGTTTTGCATTGAACCCTAGATGCAAATTTATGGGGGCTCTTTTGGGCATTTCAGGGGTGGGGGGGGGGGGGGGGGGGGATATGCCCTAAGCCCCAATGTATTTGTTTCACTGTTGTAAACGTAAGTTACTCTGCAT
Source organism: Echinarachnius parma (assembly GCA_037951105.1). Taxonomy (NCBI): domain Eukaryota; kingdom Metazoa; phylum Echinodermata; class Echinoidea; order Clypeasteroida; family Echinarachniidae; genus Echinarachnius; species Echinarachnius parma. The sequence continues at coordinate 18,014 of JBAMJV010001795.1, forward strand.
TGCCATTCTTTTTGTATAACGAGTAAGGAGAATTTAGTAGAGAAACAACACACTCCGTAATAAGTACTCTATATTTCTTGAAATGATTTTCTATCTCCCCTTGCCTTGTTACTATGGCATACTATAATAGAATGTGGTAAGTGGTGACCACATTGAGTGTACATGTCATTTCTCTAAGGCCCGGGGGGTGTTTCACAAAGTTCCCAAGTTGAATTTAGACCGGACTATTATGGAAAGCCCTTTCTTTGTAAAAATTGATGAAACCGGTCTTTCAAAAAGGCATAAAGATTGATGAAATCGGTTAATTTTGTTATTATCAAGGAGCCTTGAAATAATTGATATAAATTTTTGTTGGAAGTTTCAAATACTTGCATTTTTTTGTTGCTTTTGAATATGTTTTATTTCATGGCTACAAATGGCTTTCCATAATTGTTAAGTCCAACTAAGAGTTAACTTCAACTTTGAATCTTTGTGAAACACCCCCAGGTCATATATCACTAGAGATAGCATAAACGAATGCCCGGTGAATAGAAAATTTGTGAAATAAAAATTATCCTGTGGTAAATGTCGTCTTCATTGCTTCATGCACAAAACATTCCGCTCGATAGAACAACATACCTCGCCGGACAAGAAGCGCATACAAACAGAGGCGAATGTATTGAAAATTTTACTCTTCCTCTGGCATCCGTTTACGCTATCCTGTGATATGTGACCGGGGCCTTTCCTGCATTGTCTTTCCCCCTTTTTTAATTGCAACTGGCGAATTGTTTTATAATCACTTTCATGTACTGCTCTTGATGTTGTTCATTTCCCAACCCCCCACCCATCAAACTAGAGTTTTATCAATTTAATCTGTTATTATTTGCCTCTTCCTTGCGACTTGCATATTGTGCTGTTCGTATTCTCTTGATGGTTCTTGCTTTAGTATCACTCTTGATATGTGGCATAGTCTGATGGCTAAATGTTTCTTGCATGTTTTGCTGACAGTATCCCAAATCATTGTAGCCAATTACCAAAGTATTGACGTCTTATGCTTTCGTTATAACCAGAGCCCAGGGGGGTGTTTCACAAAGATCCTAAGTTGAACTATTAGTAGCCTTGGAATAAAATATATTTCAAAGCAAAACAAAAAGAATTTGAGACTTTTCATAAATGTTGCATCAAGAACATAAAAGCTCCTTGATAATAGAAAAATATTAGCGATATGAAACATTTTGTGCCTTTTAAAAGGACTTTTACATTTTTTTTTCTCCAAAGAAACTACTGGCTTTCCATGCTTGTTAAGTCCAACTTAGGATCTTTGTGAAACACCCCCCAGGGCAAGCATAAATGAGCTTGGGGCCACCAAATGTTACTTGCCCAACTGGGCAACCAGAATAAACAGACCTTTCCATACTTTTCTTTGTTTTGGGGGTGACCCATTTCTCGTCTCCATGTTACTTGCCGACAGAGTTTCTAAGGCCCCGGGGGGGAAAGTCAATTGATAGCAGTGGTTATAATGGAATGTTGTGCTATTTCAAACACTGGCCTAACTTTGTGATAAATGTGATCTAAAAATATGGTGTTTTATTCTTATTTTCTTATTTTTAAAGGCCATGGAAGGTTAAACTACAGGCATAACTTTGTGATAAATGTGATCTAAAAATATGGTCTTTTTATTCTTATTTTCTTATTTTTAAAGCCATGGAAGGTTAAACAACAACAACAAAGTTTGACTGAATAAAGTGATTTTAGACAAAATAAATGCGAGATGTACTTCACTTCATGACTTGCATTTCCAGGCGGTTACATTTTTTTTCTTTTTCTGTTCATGTATGAATGCATCCCCACTTTCTCTAGTATTTATTCATTTATTTAATGTAGTATTTATTTATTTAATTCATGTTTATTTGTAGTTAAATATTTTGTTAAAATTTCCCCCACCTCTCCTCCATTCTGTCGCTGTATGCCCATAATTTTTCTTCTGTAGAGCTTCCAAATAAATTATGTTTTCCTCCTTGACAAATTGCTCGATGCATCCCAAGAAAGCTAAGCTTCCCATTCTCTTAATACAGTCAAACAGTTGTAGCTGTATTTACAATTGTACCTTTATACTCCTTTGCTGTTTGATGAAGATGCACAATATCATTTCTGATTATGATGAATGTTTTTGATCCCCCCATCCAGTACATACCAAAGTGTAGTCATTCTCAGCAGGTAACATTACATGTACTTAATGTCAAAGAAACAACAGTGGTAATACAGTAGTGGCTAGAATGAACAATGTATATCTAGTTAGTATTGAATGAATGTTTCCCCAGCCCCCCTCCCCACCCTAAGGCTCCCTCTTTCCATGGCTAATTTCTCTTTGCAATTCTAGAAATTACCTCTCTTTCGGCCAAGTAAGAACACAATTTTTCCAAAGTTAACTTCTCTTTGGCAACGCGAGCAATTAACTTTGTTTTTCCTTTTGGCCCTGTCGGGCAAGTTTAACCCTAACCAGGCCGGGTTATTTTGGCTATGCTATAGCCGGGGGGGGGGGGGGGTGGATTCCACCCCCCCCTGAGATCTTGGTCGCCGAACGCGCGGCCGCCACAAAATTTGGCACACAGATAGATTGCGACATAATCTACAAGATTGCATTGTTAGTTTTTTGAAAAAAATCAATTTCGAATTAATTATGCAGGGCTCCACACTCAACTTTTTTCTCAGTGGCCTGATCGGGCCAGTAAAATAACTTATTCCCCTATTCTGGTGGCCTGAAAGAAAAAATACTGGCCCCAACAATGTTATTTAATGAGTAAACATTTTACTATTCAATATATCACTCTTTCTTATTCCCTTTGATTATAGATGAAGCATGACATAGAAGAAAACAAGATTGTTCTTATTTTGTCAATGTCAGGTTGAAAATCTGCTTGCCCGATCGGGCCACCAAAATATTACTTTTATACATTTTTGCTGGCCCAAAGTGCAATTTCACTGGCCCCGGGCCAGCGGGCCAGTGTGAGTGTCGAGCCCTGAATTATGCAAATTTATGCAAAAATCCCCTTTTTGTCAATAAATCACTAAATATGGCTCAGAATATGCTAATTTTGTGCATGAATATTCTTTATGACCTAATTATCAGGTTTTCAACATTAAAAATTGCGACAGCCAAAAAATTCCTTATGTATTTCTTTGTTTTTTGAATTCCTTATGTATTTCTTTGTTTTTTTACTTTTGTTTTTTATTATTTTTTTTTATGGAATAAATTATTAACCATTATTCAACAACTTTTAGCCCAAAATTAAATGACTGCAGTGATTAGAATGAAAAATAATGAAGGTTTTGTCTATTATAGGAAAAAATCAATTTCCATAGGATTTGTACACAAATCACAAAATTTGGCGATTTTCGGGCCGACGCTCACTTACAAAAGGTCATGTGACTTTAGAACCGTATACCCGGTCGTCGCAAATTTGGTCTCAAAAGTTGCGCAAGACTTCAATGAAAAAACTCATGAAGTCGCGCGGCAATACCTGCGCGCGTTGCGGAATTATCGCGCGAAAAGTCGAGGGGGGGGGTGGATTCCACCCCCCCCCCCCCCCCCCCCGGCCTGGTTAGGGTTAAAGAAAAACAGATTTTTCCAATTGGAGTGGCCCAAAACCTGAATCTGGTAGCCCCCCTCAAAAGAAAAACATGAACAATTATATTACTTGGTTGCCAGAAATCGGGCAGACAACAAATTTGGAACAAATTCTGAACAGATTATTGCCTCCTAACAAATCCTTTAGTGCCAAGTTTACCCCAGAGTAACTGCAATTCAGTTCTACACATGGTTTTACACATTTTCAACTCCCCAAGGAGTATGCTAGCCTGGTAACCATAATACACACGAGCTATCATGCTATTAAATTGCTGACAAAGGAAGGACAAAATAAAGTAGTTCAAACACAAGTTTTAATCCTGTATCGGCATGTAAACATTGTATGCCCCTCTATGTGCATGCTCCTCCGATGAAGGCTTGTACAGTGTTGATCTTGATTATAAATATCTCAAAAGTCTTGTGTAAATTTGATTGGGCAAGTGAGTTAATGTCAGTCCTCCCTTTATCGTAAAAAGTCGAGCATGCGTTTTGATTGCCTTCAAGATACCAAGGTGTGAATCCCGTACATGTGCAGTATATAATTTCAAGATGTTTCACAGTGGAAATCGACCATTATCAATTTATAAACCATATTTTGTATTGGAAATGATTAATGATGGATGAATGGGGGGGGGGGGGGGGGGGAGGGGGTGAAACAAAAAAAAGAAAGGGGGGTGAGGGACCAAGGTTAGACCCAAGTACTTTGAGCAGTCCTTACAGAATCTTAGGAATGATGACTGAGCAAGTCGTAACAAGCCATGCTCTGTAAATCAATAATGAGTATGCACGTTTTGTAATGAAGGTTAAATACTGAAGATAGAAGAAAATAACAATTTGGGCAAGTGAAATCATACATTGTTAGATTTTACTTGCCCAAACAGACAATTTACTTACTCGCTCTACTTCTTGGCGAGATGTACATGTTAGGATATTGTTGCTCGATCAGGCAACCAAACTGAACAATTTTTGACATTGTACTTGCCCAACATCGAAGTTTTACTTGCCCCCGGGCAAGTGCTAGTGTCGTGCCCTGCTTTATATGTCCATTTCAATTCAGAATAATTGGAAGTACTGTCTACCTTACATACATGTAGGTCTCAATTTCATTCAGACTGCAGTAAAGAATAAACTTGGGCTGATTTCGACTTCCGGAGTAAAAAATGATAGAACAATGTTGGATAAACAAAGAAAAGGGAGCCAAAATAGACCTTTATTTTTTTATAACTTATGCATGACAGACTTGGCCAAGGGTAATTATGTTATGTTTATGATTGATATCCTATCATTTTGTCTTTTGTTTCCATTGTTTCTTTCATCAGTACGAAGAGGAGGCGGAGGAGGAGGATGGCGAGGGCGAGGAAGGTGACGAGGAAGATGAGAACGACCCCGACTTCGAAGTAAAGGTAGGCTGGATAGAATTCAGAAATGAAGCATTCACATGGGTGGGGGTTAGAGCTAGAGTTAGGGTTAGAGTTAAAGTTGCAATCAGGGATTGATCTAGAGTTGTGGTTGGTGTACGTTACAGATAGGGTTTGAGCTAGATTTGGGAGTGGGAGTTATAGAGTTGGGGTTGGATTAATAGATACAGTTCAGGGTAGAGGTTCAATTTTGAGGTATAGTTGGCTTAGAGCTAGATTTGGGTTGGAGTTGGCGTTACAGATAGGGCTAAATTAGAGCTACAGTATTTGTTCAAACTTGAGTATGGGTTTGATTTAAAGGAGACTTGAGAGAAAAAAGTTCAGTAGGGGCTAAAAATGCTTTGGATTTTAGCTTTAACATTTGTGTTTGGGTTGAGTTTGATTCATGAATGATTTTACAGTCGGCAAATTTAAAAGAAATGCTCCAAGTTTGAACAGTCATAACTTTGTTATTCCTCAACCAAATGTTTTTTTACTGATCAAACTTTTTTGTTATCAATCCTAGAGTTAGGTTTAGGGTTGGTAAGGAAAAGGATTATGGTAAGATGAGGGGGAAACAAAATGGGGAATAACGTGGCCCCCTGCTAATCTTTTTCTGTTTCTTTTGACATTTTCAGGACGGTCAGAAGCCCCCAGAGTGTAATCAGCAGTAGAGTGGCTGGAATCCTTGGCTGGATAGGAGAATGGGGACACTCTCCGGAGTGGACGGGTCAAGAATGCGGAACGAGAGACCAACTAGGGACTGTGCGTGTGTGTGTGTCCGGGAACTATTGAATCGTGCAGCGTTTTTTTTTTTTCTTTCTAAACTACATTTAAACCGAAACTCCATAAAGCATCAACTGCATTTCATCAGAAGTTCGAGCGGTCAAATATTTCCAGAAGGACTTCAAAACAAAACTCAAGAAAACAACCAATCATTCTACTTCTTCAACTCTAGAGAGCCATCGTAGTAGCAAACTCTAAACTAAACAGCAAATCATTCTGTATATTTCGGGGGAGTTTCTTCATGTGAAAACCAGAATTTTCGAAGCAACTTTGGAAAAAAATTGAATCTACTCCATTTCATCATGCAGGATTTCTTCACAAGTGTTTTGCTTTGTTAGGTCAATTTCTGATGTCATGTTAAATTTCAACCAATCGTTACGACTTCTTCCCTGGTCAAGTTTCTCCATGCGTTCTGTGTGCATGGGGCGCACTGCGTGCAACAGTTTTAGCTCAGAAGTCGTGCACGATTTCAGACAATCAATCATCGATTTCATCATACACTTTAGCATCGGTATGTCAAGTTTAATTCGTCATGTGGTCTAGCTGTGATATCAATGGAACTGATTATGGTACATAAGTGATTTGTTTTCCAATATCTTTCTTTTTTCTTTGAACTGTATGGATTTTCTATCAGCAGAATCTGTCAGCTTGCAGATTTTGTGCAAAACTCGTTTTGAAACTTGTTTTTATGGACATGGCGCATGCTTCCAAACTAAAGTGGGCAACGCCTCAAACTGATCATTTTGTGGTGTGTTTCCACAATGCTCGATGTACGTATAGTACAGTTCGTGAACTGCTTTAACCAAATTGTATTCCAAGTGAATTTGTTTCTATTTTTCTGTGTTAATTAATCGATGAACTAATTTTCACGGAGACTGACCTATGTCGAAGAAAAACTGGCTGATAGTTTGTTTGTTCTAGTAACTGCACGTTTTCATCAGTCCTGTTACAGTCGTACTACCTTACCTATATTGTAGCCTGTGGGAGGTTCCTTAGAACTGTGTGTCTCTAACAGGCGACTGGTTGGAATACTCCCTAGAGAGTGGAAAATGTGCACTTTGTGCAGGAACGCTTGAATTGTGCAGAGTAATACTAATGTAAAGCACCATCTGATGGGTACTCAAGTGGTTAATTTTAGGTGTTCCTCCAATTCTTTGGTAGCATTTTTGTGTAAACTGCTGCTAAATTGCTAATAATGGGACAATGTTGATTATGTTCTCATTACTTGAAATGAAGATAAAATGCTAATGTTTAATTAAAAATGGAGTTGCTGTGAATATGTGTAAGAAACACACCCATTGATAATGTCATGCACTCTAGTACTCCATATTTGCATTCCTTTATGTTGCATGATCTTTTCCTAATTTTGCACATTTTCTTTATATAATTTGCTTGGCATTCATTTAAAAATGGACCTTAAATTAGCGAGAGCGGGATCTTTCAACTAGTAAAATCTTGAAATCTGCATTGGCATTCCATACTTCCAACTAGAACGAATGTGCCACAGCATAATTGTTCCCATCAAATTTGTTAACCCTTTCGATTTGGTTTTCAGGATAGGTACCAAAATATGTTCAAGATATGTCTTTAAACATTTTTTGACTTTTGATTGCTTCTAACTAGTTACCAACGAGTGTCATAGCACAATTGTACCCTTGAAATATGTAAACCTGTTCCAGATGATTCAGCACCTAGGGATAGCACCAAGTGTTGGGCACCAACAAAATACCAACCCTGATGGAACTGTTACGATATATCCGAGTTTATAGCTTCTGACTTTACTAGTAACCAAGCATAAGATCATTACGTTAAAAGTGTTGTACTGACTAGCAAGCCAGCAAAGATAGCTAAACTGACATGTTCAAACGTGGTTTTGGTGATAACTCAGCAATTCTCTGCCTCCTATTTATCTAAACTATTCTTAATGCTCATACCTCTTGCCTTCTATCAATCAAGAGAAGGGGGGGGGGGGGTAAACAAAAATAACTTGTCGGTGAAGCTTTAAAAGTATCCTTTTTATGCCTCCGCAACGAAGTAGCCGGAGGCATTATGTTTTCGGGTTGTCCGTCCGTCCGTACGTCCGTACGTACGTCCCGTTCTCGTGATCGCGTTATCTCAAGAACCGATTAACGGATTTTCACCAAACTTGGGTCATGTATGTATCTTGGGGGGCCAATGATCTGATTAGATTTTGGGGTCATGAGGTCAAAGGTCAAAGGTCACAGAGCTCATTATATATGCAAAAATAGCTCGTGATCGCGTTATCTCAAAAAACCGATTAACAGATTTTCACCAAACTTGGGTCATGTATGTATCTTAGGGGGCCAATGATCTGATTAGATTTTGGGGTCATGAGGTCAAAGGTCAAAGGTCACAGAGCTCATTATATATGCAAAAATAGCTCGTGATCGCATTTTCTCAAGAACGGATTGACAGATTCTGACCAAACTTGGTACATGTATGTATCTTGGGGGGCTAATGATCTGATTAGATTTTGGGGTCATGAGGTCAAAGGTCAAAGGTCACAGAGCTCATTATATATGCAAAAATAGCTCGTGATCGCGTTATCTCAAGAACGGATTGACTGATTCTGACCAACCTTGGTACATGTATGTATCTTGGGGGGCCAATGATCTGATTAGATTTTGGGGTCATGAGGTCAAAGGTCAAAGGTCACAGAGCTTGTTATATATGCAAAAATATCTCATGATCGCGTTATCTCAAGAAGGGATTGACAGATTCTGACCAAACTTGGTACATGTATGTTCCTTGGAGAGCCAATGAACTGATTAGATTTTGGGGGTCATGAGGTCAAAGGTCAAAGGTCACAGGGCTCATTATATGTAAAAGTAGCTTGAGATTGGAAATCTCAAGAACTGAATATCAGATTTCAATCCAACTTGATACCTGAATGTATAATAGGGAACAATTGTAGTCATTAGATTTTGGGGTCATGAGGGCAAAGGTCAAGGTCACTTATAGCTCATAATTGTGATACGTCAAGATCTAAAAGACAGAGTACCATCAAAATTGAGTTGACAGAATTAATTCTGTGTACATGTTGATTTGGGCTTGACATAAATAAATTGCGTAATGGCGGAGGCATCATTTTCGACTGCGCGCAGTCGAAGATCCATCTAGTTTGTATTAGGATACAGTGGAAAGGGCTATGATTTACCAAAACCCTCTTACAACATGGTCATTTTACTAGTATGAGCTATGGTTCTTTTACCTTGGAACAGTGAAACCTTGTTATAAAGAGCTCTGATTTGCAAAGCCCTCTTGCACATGGTCATTTTACTAGTATGAGCTATGATCTATGGTTCTTTTTACCCTAGCACAGTGAAACCTTGTTATAAAGAGCTCTGATTTGCAAAGCCCTCATGCAACATGCCAGTTTTACTGGTAGCGGTAGCTCTTTATATTCTTTTGTTTTTTTACCCTGATATAACGAGGTAAATGACATAGTCCAAAAACTCTGCACAAGGTTTCACTGTAGTACTTTTCTTTTTCTTTGCTTTTTTTGATAGGAACAAGAACTTGCAATTTACATGAAAATTACATTAAATGTTCAAACAAGATTGTCCTTCCAGTAATAATTATGAAAACTGATTAATGAACGATGATTATAGACTGGTTCATGCATGTGGCATGACTATACTCAAATTGAAAAACAAAATGAAAGAAAAAGGTACTATTAACGGGTAGGTGCTGCAGATTGTGAATGATTTGAATGAAGACAAAAAATATCATTTTCTACTGTATAGATAATCTAAGTATCAATGTGAATGTTTCATAAACATGCAAATGTTACAGGGACTTTAACCGACTGTTTTAATAATTAATAGAGGAGAAGACAAAAAGTGAATTGGTGTTTTCAATTTCATTAAACGTAATGTCATGCTGGTCAGTTTGTGTACAGTGTTTGTGAATATTCTTATCGTAAAACTATCGCTGAAAACTTTGAAACTTATAGAAAGAGGATTAGATGAAGAAGAATGAAAGGAGACTGTTCAAATCTTGTTAAACAATTTATATCAAATTTGTTTCCAAAGTAGATCGATATTTATACATCAAACCATAAATATGATGACATTGACGGACGAAACAAAGACTATAAAGAAATAAGTCATTTTTACATGTATGAACTATTTCATTGTAGTTTGAAAAAAAATAATTAAAGTTTGAATTTATTATATTTGATATTTGAATGGAAAATGTTTTTGTGTTGACAATGTCTGGCCATTGCATTGTATTTGACACGAATTGAAAATTAAAATATGTTTCGAGCTGTTACTGTGAATTTTTAATTCCTGTGTCAAATTTGTGTGCTGCGTTTTGTTAAAGTGATCCATGAACTTTATATTTTTTTCTCCAAAAGTTATATTTGAAACTTCAATCATATATACCAATTTTATTGCAAGATTATTGAGAATGATATGAGATTTCAGATAATAGTGATTAGTTGAAAGCATCTGTAGACGCTATCAAATTCAATCTTAAAGGGGACCACCAGGCAAAAAACAACACATTATTATATGTTTTGGTACCGTTTTGTGATATCAAAATATAGATACCCAACATTTTGCAAAGGGTTGTGTAATTCATAAACAAAGCAATTAATTTCCACCACTTGCGGAACCACTGCTATTTACTGGTTCCATACGGGCCAACCATTTGCGAGTGCGCCAATGCTATTCACGGGCACATTTGTAAACAATAGATTCCCGGGCGATTCGTTCGCTCTGCACGCATTGCAATTCACCGCACACATAGCAGTCTGCGTAATTCAGACCGCATGAACGCATGCTTTAGAATGGTGATGCGTTTCCAAATATATTTTTTTCTTTTTGGAAACATATTTTTGTGAACTTGTTGATGGAATGGAATACTAAAGATGTTACCTTTCTTTAATAAGAATATTATTTTTGGGTGGTGGTACCCTTTAAATTTCTTCATAATAAGGGAGACATTTCACAAATCAATTAAATCAAAACCCATTTTATTCTATTACCATACCCTAAACGACCAAGTAGAGGAGAGGACTTTGTGAAAGCTCCCAAGTGATTTTGGTTGAATTTTACAAAGTTGGTGGATCACCTTAATAAGATATTTGAGCGGCTATAGCAAAACCCTGCACTTGTCTGTAATTCATGTTTTGAGGAAATTGGCATGCAAGTTCACATAATGTGTGTAAAAGACATGTTTGTAGAATGGAAACAAACATATCTTTGCCAATTATTTACCAATTTTTAAGTACAAAGTATCAAATTAAAGCTTGTGATGAGGCCTTTCTAATGGTATGAAAATCTACATTTTGATTTTTACAGACAAGTGCAGGGTTTTGCTATGGCCGGTCACATACAATATCCCGGGGGGGGGGGGGGGGGGGGGGGGGGGAACTCGAATTATTTTGTGACGGGGGTGTGCCTCACGGAACTCTGAAATGGGGGTCTGAAGAGCTGACTACAAGCACAAAATATAGGGTCTTTGGAGCTACAAAAACCCTGAAACGGGAGTTAAGGGGTCTAAGGAGCAGACTAAAACTACAAAAAAACATAGACATGGAGCTACCAAAGACCTACGGAAACCCTCAAAAAGGCTCAAATGGTGGTCCAAGGAGCCGAACTAGAAGAGAAAAATGGACTTTGCGCTAGTCAAATACATAGCCAAGTCATTCCGGGGGACTATGGAGCCGAACTACAAGAAGAATAATGGACTTGGCGCTACTCGACTACCTAGCCAAGTCATTCCGGGGGTCTATGGAGCAGCAATTTTTGAAAATCTGATATCTTTAGAGCTGCGATTGGGTGTGGAAAAGGGGTTCTTTTAAGCGGCACATACCCGTCTTGCATTATACATGAGTGCCCCCCCCGGGACAATATCACTTCTGAATGATATGTGAACAATAAAAAAAAGAACATTGTTAACCTAGTGAGAGAATTTAAAATTAATGTAAGATTTTATAACCTGTGTATAGTGACCTAAGGGGCCTTGCAAAGTTTTTTTGGAAATCCATCTCTGACATGGACAGAAAACTGAAATCATATATTAACTTTTTTAAAGTCATATGATTTGAGACAAGTAAAGTGCAGTTTTTTACACTACAGTGTAAATCTTTATTTTGGGTGGGGTTTTCCAATTTTTTATCTTTTTTTTTTACTTTGCAAGGCCCCTAAGGGAAACCACACACACAGCACAACACTGAACAAATAATATTCTGCTTAGGTGTCTAAAAATACCACACGAGAAACTCATTTGGGGGTTATATTTTTTAAGTTCATACGTTTATTACATTTGGTGAAAATTATGCATTATTCGCATGGAAGCTCCTTGATTATTTATTACAAGTCAAGAATATGAACTCCATTTCAAACCCAGAGAATTAAATCTACTTTGTTTCCAGTTATTAGTGCAAGCAATTACATGTAATACAGTCAAACCTGTGTATAGCAACCACCCAAGGGAAACAAGAAACTTGCCACTATAAACGGGGGACCTCTCTATAGACGACGGGTTCCATAACGCTGCTTTTCTCTGCAATGGATCACTTTTATTAGGTAGTGACGATATGCAAGTTGGCTGCTATAGACAGGTGGCCACTAATACAGGTTAGACTGTAGTACAAAATCTGTGCTGATGTATTTTGGCACATGCCAAACTGAAATTTTGTTTAATTTTTGTGCTCTAGATTACAATAAGCATATTTATCTTAGAATACTCTTAGTGAAAAAGAAAAGTGCACTGTATGTGCTGGAATGCTTGCGATGTGTGTTGTACTAGTAATACATGTGAAGACCGGATACTTTGATGAATAGTGCTTTATTTTCATTCCCATTTTTGTCCTTGCTCAGAACAGAGAACATTATAGTGAAACCTCATTATAACGAGCACCTCCGGCCCATTGAATTTACCTTGTTATATCAGAATTCGTTGTATCAGGACTTAAACCTAGACCTGTGAGATATCCTCACTATAATATTGGGTAGATTATAATAGTTAGTCATAAAGAGATTCCCCTGAAATGCCTAAAAGAGGCCCACAAATTTTGCAAAAAGGTCATGGCAAAAATAAACATGTATTTTTCCCTTGAGAATATATTATGTAATCAAGTGTTTCATGATCTGTAGACTTTCTTCTAACTGAAAATCAACTCAGACAGGATGATCACAATTTCAAAATCCAGTCCTTACATTTGTATACCCTGTCATAGATTATGGAAGATTTATCAAAATCAGCATGAGATCTCTCAATTCCAAACCATATATATAATTTATCAAATAGTTCCCTGTATTGCACAAAAAGGAGGAACATTTTATGTCACATATTTTTTGTGACACTTTCATGATGGAATATTTTGCAAAATTACATAGCATTTTTAACAAACCTGACATATTTCTAGGAAAACAGGTAACATATATTACCATTCTATAATTTCAACCAAACTTTCAGAACATTCATAGTTTTGCAGTATTTTTTAGTTATTTTTGACAATGGAAATTACACGTAAAAGGGCTTACAAACATTGTATACATGTAACATAGGTTGAAAACTCTTCTGAAGTACATTTATTTCAGGAAAAAATGGGGTAATATTCTCCTACTCTTGAGTAGCAAGTTTATATTCCTACCCCTTATTTTTCAACTTAACTTTCACAATTAGTACATTAAAGACATTAAAACTTTATACTTTATACGGAAGACATGGTAGTATTTACTAGGTTTGGATAAATACACACATTATACAATTGCTAAAACAACAGACCATAAAATACTGGAATATAATAACATGCATGAACATCATGAATTAAACTACACTGTACAGTGAAATGAGTTCATAATTATGACAATTTACTTAACAAATAAAGATGCATAACTTTGCGTGATGATCCCTGTATGCCCATCGCGTTTGTCCGTCAGCAAGACAATTAATCCACATTGCTGCTCTCTATAGACCCAGGTGTATAAATGGGGACCCGGTAGGAGGTGAAAGCCTTTATGTGAAGGATCTTCTCAATGCCCATGGGCTGCTTGGAAGGAATGCTCCCCAGGGAGTGGAGATGGTGCACACAATGTGTGCTGGTTTGCATTGTATCCTATGACCGGGGTAATAGTATCATTGTAAAGCGCTTAGCCTTAGAGATGATTATCAATCATATAATTAGGCGCTACATAAATTGAGTATATTATTATTATTATTATTATTTGTCCTATAGCTAGAGATGGTTTATTATCCTTCTGCAAGCCTCCGTGCACTAACTTGTTTTCATACTTCATAAGAAAAATCATTAATGTTCACATTTTACTTGCCAATCAGAAGATCCCCCCCCCCCCCCCAAAAAAAAAAAGTGAAACAAAAGACAATTGATCACTCTAGGTAACTCAATCTACTCTGCAAATCTCTTCCTTGTTTCTAGATGAAATTTATACATATGGGCAATTTTTCTCTCATAGTTGAGGAGAAATGTTAATTGCTTGATCTGGCAACCAAACTAGACAAACTATGACATTTCACTTGCCCGACATCAATTTTTAATTGCTCCGGGCAACCGGGCAAGTGCCCTGCTTCTGGTTAATGTAACTTTGACCGGTAAGATCATTGAAAAGGGTTTCTGGGGAGTGCAACCATCAATGGTGAGAGCACCGGTCTAGCAATCAAGGTTTTTGGTCTGATACCCAGCAAAGCCCAAATTGCTTTGCTCATTTATTCTTGAGTTACCGCATATACATGTACCTTGTTTTTATGCTTCATTGATATTACATAAAATACTGAAATATTATAGGTCTCATTTACGTTAATGAGGCTAGTACTTGAAGGTCAAAATGTACAATGATAAACAAATTATATTTACAAAACAAAACAAATTATACAGAAAATAAACACAATTAAAGTACATTTAAAGCTATAAAGCAATATTGGGAAGAAAACAAATATAGGCTTGTATCACCCAAAATGTAAAAGGATATGTCATTGTTAAAAAGTTAAGACAAACACTGTTTTGAATTGAACCATTTGAGCAATAAAATGCTAAGCACCAAATACCACGAGCCTGTATACCTGGTGAAGACGGGCAAAATTGCTGTAAAATTGTGGACCAATCTTTCAGCGTGGAACTTTCAACTCATGGGTTTTTAATAACGATATTCAGTTTTACCTTTGGTTATACTATTGAAATAATATTGATAAATTAATTTGGCCAATGATTTCCATAATCTTCCCAATGCTGCTTTATAGCTTTAATAGACAGTAAATATCCATGAAATGGATTCTCTTTTCACCAGAGTCCAAAAGAGAAAGACAAAAGAAAGACGTTCATAAGGATTTTCTGTATAAATTAATTATCGCATGCAATTTTCTGTTATGTGACAACATTTATTTGAAAACAAAACATGTACAGGTAGACAGAAATATGATGCAGTAAAGCATCTTTTTATGTTGGCTCCATGTGAAGAAATTGTGACACCTCAGTGTTCATCAGTTATACAGAAAAGAAATATTTTCAATACAAATTAGAGGAAAGACTCTCGAGTAATATGAACTAATATAAATGTGGAAACAGTATAGAAAGGCTTACACATTCCTACAGAATAGCATGTAGTTGCATAAACATGTATTTCACATGTTACAAGATCTATTCCAGCTCCAACCCATGATAAAAAGCTGCTAATAAAGGACACATGACTTCTCAGGCCTTCATATCAAAAGTGGATAAATGCAAATTTCAGCAGTTTGTATTCCTTCTCCCTCAGTTTTGGGTCAAACGTCTCTTTCAGCGACTGCTATGAAACCAGGCAACAGGAGATACTTCTATTAAAGAATGATGCACTGATTATCCGCACTCTGTCCAGTAGGTAGCTCCATCATGTCTTTCAGCGCTTGTTCCCCCCGGCGATAACTCTTTCTTCTCTCTCTGCTCGGAGTCATGGGATAGATCTCCGGGGCCGGCTGCGAGTTCTCATCCATGCTTATCGCCGTCTGGTAGAGCGTGCTGTCGTGGTCGTCGTTGGAAGATGTCGATGAGGTCGCTTCGTGGGATAGGGCGTCTTCGTAGACGGTTAGCTCAGGGTCCTGTTTTGAATTGAGGAGGGGACAGAGCAAGATTTCAATGGGTGAGGAAAGAACAATGTAATATTTCTGCATTCAGCAAGATTATTCTAATAGGGATGTTTTCCCTGAAGAAAAGATCTAGTCATGATTGTCGTTGGACAATGATATAGCTTCCTGGGATAAGGGGTCTTCATAAATTGTTTGTTAAGGGTCCTGTTCAGGATACAGTCATTAGGTGAGAAGAGGACAATATAACATCCCTGCATTTTAAAAAATGTAACAAATAGGGACGTGTTTGTCTTTATAGAAAAGATGTTGGTAAAGCATATTGTCTGATTGCCATTGGAAGACGTTATTAATGTTGCATCAGGGGATAGGGCATCTTTGTGGACGGATTGTTCTGGGCGGGTCCTATTCAGAATCGAGGAGACAGAGCTATCAATGGGTGAGGGAACAGACAATATGACATTTCTGCATTTAGAGAGATAAAACAATAGGGATGTTTTTGTGTTTAGGAAAGATACTGGTAAAGCATATTGTCTGATTATCAGTGGGCGACATTGATGTCGCTTCGTGGGATAGAGAGCGTCTTTGTAGACGGAGGTCCTATAGAGAATTGAGGAGGATACAGAGCAAGATTTTAAATCAATAGGTGAGAAAGGACAATGTGTAATTGCTGCATTTAGAGAGATTAATCAAATAGGGAATGGGATACATGTATTTGTCTTTAGAAAAGTATAGAATATCATCCGGATAGTCACTGGAAGATATCTACGATGTGGCTTCATGGAATAGGGCTTCTTCATACAGCACTAAATAATCGTGACTTACCGGAATATCTTTCTTTTTCTTGATCAGCGGCCTCGGGCCACGATGCTGCAGCCTCCTCAGCTTTTTCTTCTTGCCAGACAGCAGAGGCGGCAGAGATCGCGGCCGGCGAGATGATCGGGACTGCCTTGGAGCGGCCGGCTGGGGGGTTAGAGGGTGACCCAAGGGGCGCCTTTGGTTCGCAGGGGGAGAGGAGGGCAGATCCCCTCTGGGGGGCTTCTTACGGAGAGGGGTCACCCTGAGGGCCTGGGAAAGAATCAAGATGACAAATTGACAACATTGTTTAATATAATGTACAATGCTGAAAAGATTATTAAATAAACAAATACATTTTTTTAATATTATAGAAAATAAAGTTAAAGGGTACCACCACCCAAAAATAATATTCTTATTATAGAAAGGTAACATCTTTAGTATTCCATTCCTTCAAAAAGTTCACAAAAATATGTTTCAGAAAAAAATATATAATTGGAAAACGCATCACCATTCTCAAACATGCGTTCATGCGGTCTGAATTGCGTAGACTACATGTGCGGAAAGCCAGAGCGCTCTGTGCAGAGCGAACGAATCATCCGGGATTCTATTGACGTACCGTGAAAGGTATGCTCTATTAAGCACATTATGTAATTCCCTGTCTAATGCATTTCTTTGCTTTCATTATAAGCATAACTCTTTCATTCTCGGTTAAACGTTCACATCTTTACTCTTTTTTTAAGTTATCAAAGCTCAGCCCAGACACTATTTTGTTTTCCAATTGTTATTTAGTTTATCACCTTTGTGCAATGTTGTATAAATGGACTATGTTTCTTTTTTGTGTGTTTATATCCTTGAAGAGATTTAAGAAAGAAATTAACTTTCTAACCGAGACAGAAAAGTCTTCAACATACCTTCTTCTCACACATATTGAGAATGTCTTTCCTCATTGGATACAGCAGATCCTTGTTTGGCATCGTAACTGGAGTCACAGCTTCTTTCTGTGATAATCATCAATTAAAATATTCAGGGGATTAGTAAAGTAATCATTTATGCGAGTAAGGAAAACAGATTCGTATGACATACTTTTGTTCGCAGACACTGATATTGGGACAAAAGGTTTGGTGGACGATAGAGTCTAATCAGGACTGCTACATGTGGAAAGATTGACCTTCCACATCCTACTTCCACACCGAGTTATTTCTTGTGCAAGTTGCAGGGCCCGACACTGGCCCTGTATGGAGTGCATCTCTCTAATTTTGCTTTAATGGCACCCATACAAATAGGGCCAGGGGAAAAGATAGTGCTCATCAGTTGGCAGATATCATTTTCCTACAAGCATAAAAGTTGACCATCTTAGCCCCATACCTCCTGATTATTTCTTGCGTAAGTTCCACAGCTTGATGTTGGCCCTAAGTGCATCCAGCATCTAGGGTGGTAACCAATTAGAAGTTAACACTCTAATTTTGCTATAATTTAGCAGTATTAAATGGAGCAAGTGTAAAGAAGACAGCGTAAGTTGGGGGATATACGATTGACCGTCTAAGCACCATACCTCTTCACCGAGTTGTTTGTAAGTTACACAACCTGATGCTGGCCCTACCTGGAGTGCAATGAAATGCTAACACTAATTTTGCTACAATTTAGCACCAAGTACCAGGAACTTTTGACGAGATTGGGATAAGTTTGGGATATATTATTCCCCTACAAGCGTAAAGATCGACCATAGTCTCATACCTCATCATTGAGTTGAGTTGTTTCTTGCGTAAGTTGCGCAGCCTGATGCTCGCCCTAAAAGGGGTGCATTCAGCATCTCGTGTGGCAACCAATGTGAAGGTATCAAGTCTTATGTTTTATTTTGCTTCAATAGCACAACAGAAAATGGTGCTAGGAAAAACTACAGAGCGTAAGAGGCAGATTATCACCCTACCTCTTCATTGAATTGTTTCTTGCGTAGGTTGCGCAGCCTGATGCTCGCCCTGAATGGGGTACGTCCAGCATCCCTCGTGAACGCCTCTTCCCTCTTCCTCATCACGGAGGGGGTGCGAAGGGACGCCCTGTTCTCCCTGTGGGTTTGGATCGCTGCCTGGAGCTGGTCGATCCACGACAGGGCGTCATTGTTGTTGGTCGAATAGAGGAGGAGATGGTCTTCATTGTATGAGAGCTGTGGAAGGAAATAAAAGAAAAATTTTGCAAAAGTATCTTTGACTTACATTGTATCCATCCATCAATCATTTAAAATCAATCAAAATAACCATCAATTGATCCACCGAACGACGGACCAATCAATCAACCAACCGATCATCCTTTTTGGGATTAATCTGCCTCCTTTAATCATGAAGATTCTACATAAATTATGACATAAATGGTACCCTGGGGTACCAAACGAAAATCCGCCATTTTGTTAATTTTTTTTTTTTTTTTAGGGCTGTACCAGGGTATAGCGTGCATACAAGCGCGCGCTGCACTGCATGCACAACGCAATACGGTTGTACTTTGAGTGGACACAAGATGGCGCTACACAACGCGGGATACCGGGGTACAACGGTACCCCGGGGTACTGCGTATGTCATCAAATACCAAATTTTGATAGTTTGCTATTAAAGGCTGGTACTAGAAGGAAGAATAAGAGGGAAGAGATCAGGAAGAAGGAAACGCATTGATGATGTTGTTAATGGCCTATATAAATATGAAGACTTCAAAAGAAGAGCCATGTATTAAGAAAGGGATGGTGTCGAGGACCTGCTCTTGAGCTTGATCACCAGAAGAAGACAACATTTTTCATCCATCACCCTATGTAAAAATCAATTATCCTGACCTTGAAGAGGGCTCCCGCTCCATCGACTTTCTTCTCCCCAAAGACGAGGTCCACTTTGCAGTCAACAAGTGGGATGATGGTGGCGCTTGTGTAGGGTTTGGCCAGTAGGGGGCGCTCCAGACTTGCGTTGTGTTTGGCGTAGAGCAAGATGTCAGAGAACAGGAAGAACATGCGCTCGTGGGATCCAGAACCATTCTTGGTCACCTGTCCAAAAAAAAAAAATGAATTAGTATGACTTTTGAAGATGAGACCATGAAAATATAACACTCATAATCATTTAAAAGATCCACAAAGAAGATGGCGACATGGATAATGGTGATGATCACAGTGGAGGATGTTGTGGTGATAATGACGATTGAGATGATGATGATAAAGATGATGATAATGATGCTGATGATGATGATGTTGGTGATGCTTTTGATGATGATGATGATGATGGTGCTGGTGATGATGATGAAAATGATGACGATGATGATGATGATGACGATGATTAGGATGATGAAAATGGTGATACTGATAATGATGATGATGATGCTGAAAATGACGATGAAGATGATACAGCTGACCATGATGATTCAAATTACCCATAAGTTGTATGTTTATGTTGATAGAAATCAAACAATATTGATGATGTAGGGTTAAGATGATGGAAACGATTACGGCAATGATGGTGATTAAACTTACTTTCATCAAGGGTCCCTCTCTGATGAACTTGCGCCCCGGGATGATGAGTTTGGGTGCCTTGCCCCCGATAGAGTTCTGGATGTTCAGCATCTTCTGGAAGTTCTCGTGTTGTCTGATGTACTCATTGATGCCCTGGGTGACTTGACAGATTTGGTGCAAGGCATCTGGAAAAATTAGAAAATAGTTGTGTTGTTATTACACACATTTTTAAAACAGAAAACATACCAGTAATTGACATTCATTTGGCTTTTTGGCCTGCATCTTGAAGTTATCATGTTGTCTGATGTAGTCATTAGTAACCTGTGTCACTTGACAAGTCTGGTGCAAGGCATCTGAAAAGTAAATTAAATTGTTTTAAACTTTACTTTGTGTTACTTGACAGGTTTGGTGCAAGGCATCCAAATATAGATGGAGACAAACAAATAAAAAATAATAATACACTTGACTTAAATAGCACCAAATATAATTTGATCATCTCCAAACACTATACAATAAATAAGGTAATCGGCCAATGGGCACATTCTCAACAATTGGGTTACATATAGCCTTAGGAGCAAAGCACCATCAATGTTATTGTTAGGTCATACAGAGTTTACAGATTCAAGAAAGGTTATAATTAGCAATTGCAAACTTTGTTGACATAGCCCACATGTAAAATCATCTTGAAAAGGCAGAAATCAGGAACAATATCAATTACTAATTAATCTAATTACAAATAAGAAAGAAACTGGGCATTGTGGTTTCTGGGATTGAAATGAGCCCCATAAATCATATTTACATTGCATGATCAAAGCTCACCTTTGAGTTTCCCATAGTCTTCATGCTCTCTGGGAGTATGGTCTAAGAGTTGCTTCAGTAATAGCTTGTATCTGCAAAGAGAAAGTGGACAAACAGTATAGTTTATAATTTAAAAAAACTTTGCATAAGAGTATTAAGAAAATATGTGCAGGTAAAAGATAGTGATTCAGCATATATACATGTTTATCACCTGACTTAGTAAATACAGTACATGCCGCTGCAGTGTTATATTTTTGTATAGTACATGGCAATATTATTTACACCCCTAGCCTGACAGTCAGATGATAAAACAGTTGTTAAATTTGTTGTCGGGAAAATGACGGAATATTCCTACCCTCAGGATTTTAAATGCTACTTCGTGAAGAAAATAAGTTATTTACTCTTCCCTCAATAGCATTTAAAATCCCTCGGGATGTAATATTCCGTGCTATACCCTCCACCGCCATTTAACAACAGTATAATGTACCATGGTTCTTACAGGTCTTGTATAATTAAAGGTTTTCTTTTCTCTCTCACCTGGGTACCCTCTGTATTGGTGTGATGAGTAGGGCATGAAGGGACAGACCTCTGCATTCCTCTTTCTTCTCCTGATCCTTCAGAAACCTGACAAAGTCTGATGTCTTATAATATACATGTATGTAAGGCAGTACTGCAGTTTGAATCAACTTTGTCTTGCCTCTTTACCAGGAGCAGCTGTTTCCTACAGTTCTAGTATATAATATAATTAATTATGGTTTTCTTTTCTCTCTCACCTGGGTACCCTCTGTATCGGTGGGATGAGTAGGGCATGAAGGGACAGACCTCTGCATTCCTCTTTCTTATCCTGGTCCTTGAGAAACCTGACAAAGTCTGACGTCTTGTATATTTAAACTAAAACATTCATGAAAATAGTGCAGCTTAACCTGCAGTGGTTACATGTATGTTATCAACTTCTTGTTTTCTTTTCTCTCACCTGGGTACCCTCTGTATTGGTGTGATGAGGAGGGCATGAAGGGACAACCCTCTGCATTCTTCTTTCTTCTCCTGATCCTTCAGAAACTTTACAAAGTCTGACGTCTTGTGCTCCCACTCCTGGTAGGAAAACAAGAAACATTAAAGAGTGTCATGCATAACAATGTAGATGGCACATTGGCACTGTTCGCTTTTTCCTTACCTGTTTCAAATCAGTTGTTGGCATTATGTGCAGTAGAGCTTGATGTATTGAGCTAACTGTAAGAAAGCTTCTTCTATGCTCATTTTGTTTTCTTCATGTTTTGTTTTCTTGTTGTCCTCGTCAATATTACAACACAACACATTCTAGCTGCGTTTAGTTTTCCATACCTGTGTTGACTCAATAGCCTCCTCAAAGTTGTTTGCAAGCATGATAAAGAGTAGAGCTTGATGCATGGAGCCAAACTAGGAAAGCATTTCCTACAGTCACCTCTCACCTCTTCCATATTAAGGGGCCCAGTGGGGTATTCAACTTTTTTTTCATCAAAATTTAGATTTTTATCTTAAAATGATCCATGGATTCTAAGCTTTAAGAAAATGTATACATTGTGGGGTAGAGGGTAGCTATTAAAAGGACAAATTAAGGATTTCGTTATCAATGTTGTACATTTTGGGGGCCGAAAGTGATTATTTTCTGGCTTAGATTGGAGATTTTTAATTGTACTTTTCATAAATAGACCAAATCAAAATGTCCCAAATAAAAATTGTTACCATCCAAATAGGGTTTCTCTTTTTTTAGAGTGAAGCAGCAACATCTAATGTCATGCAGAAAATAAACATGGCAGTTTATAGGTGATTAACATGCCCTAAACTTCCATTGAACCAACTTCCGACTATTTATCCCACTATTTTCCTATATTTATTCATGTCACATTTATCAAACAAATATCAATATTGTAATGACTTTTCAAGCTCATTTGCCAAAAATCAGATTTTAAGACTAAAATTCTAAAAACTCAAAAAGTATTCACTCAAATTCAATGAAATTTGGAGAGATTGTTTATTTTTCTGAGATGAAGAGAATAATGATGGCTTTTAGGGGTATCTCTACAGAAAAAAAATGATGTTATGTTATGTGTCCCATTTCTGAATTTTTTTGAAATTTTGATTTCACTAGGAAGATGGATGAATATATATTAGAAAAAGCCATCATAGGTTTGTGGGTCTATCATGTAGTTTATATGTTTACAATTAACAAAGATGTATACCCCTACAATTTTTAGAAGATGCGATTTGAATGATGGCATGTCAATTTTGTTATTTATTTATTTGTTCAATATATTTGCCTTTGAGCTCTTATTTTAAGTCCTATTGTCTAACTGTTTACTTTTTTGGATTCCTCACATTCTCAGCTTTCCAGCAGTATGACTGCTAACCCCAAAACCCCCAAAAAGTCGCGGTATATGATTCTCCGCTACGAGCCAAAGTATGTAATTTTTGCTGAAAAATCTAATTTTAAAACTTTACTTTACCTGAAAGCATTTAATCTTTCCTCTATCGACTGTTTCAAATTTTGAGTCTTAAAACGAAGCCAAAGTTGAGTTGAGTTTTCTAGGCTCCTCCGCACTACGCGCCTGAGTGACCCTAATCTTTTAGAGCCTCTTTTCTCCTCATTCTGTAAAACTAGACCTTCCCACTCTCCTACATTTAATCGCTTTGTTGATTAGGTTCGGAGTGTCCAAATTTGATGAGTTATATATCATTTTAAAGCTTAGAGTCTACTCTTTCCAGCTAGATAAAAACATTCAAATTCATGTTGTCAACTTTTTGGGGGTTTTGGGGTAAGCGGTCACATATATGGTTTGTAGGGGGTAGCTTCAATAGTTTGAAAGATATTCATGATACTGTGAAAGTGCGCAAAAATGGCAAATAATACCCCACTGGGCCCCGTAAGTGGGAAATACAGGTTCTCTTCTTGAATACAAAATCATGATAATTTCTACAGGTTATGTTCATGGCTTTTCTCATAGTTGTTGACATACATTATGATAGGTGCAGTAGAGCTTGATCTACGGAGCCAACTGTAAGAAAGCCTCCTCTATAGATGCTATTTTATTCCATATTACATGGTAAACAAAACAATTTTCTGCTAGTATGTTAAGTTAAATTCCTACATGGAGTCAGTCAATCTCTTCTAACATGGTTAACAACACATTTCTTTTTGGACAATACAATTTCATAATAGATTCCTACCTGTATTATGTCCATAGCCTTCTCAAAGTTGTTGGCATAGGTGCAGTAGAGCTTGATGTATGGGGCCAGCTGTAAGAAAGCCGCTCCTATGCTCATCTCTTCCATGTGTGCCAGAAGCTCCTTGTTAATGGCCTGTATGGCAGTTATGTCACCAAACATGATGCGAATGTCATTCTCTGGAACCAAGCCATACTGGCGCAGTGGATTCAGAAAGTGCTGAAAAGATATGAGAGATGATGAATTGAAAGCTGCAGAATTTGATTTCTGACATCAGACAATAAAGACAAACATTGTTATATTTTGTGCGAGCCTGACCTTGTTCTGTATTTAAACACATTTAAAAACTAAATTGGCCTGAAATCTAGACAGAATAACGCACAAACTTACTGTGATGATGATGTTACTTTGCACTTCCAGGTAGGCAATGATTTTGGTTATGACCTTTTCTCATTTGGGATTCATCTTGCCTGAATGATTACGAAAGACCTTGGTCCCGTTGCAGAAAGAGATACAATCGATTGTAAGTCAGAAACTTTGCATGTTTCAACCAATCAGATTCACGCATTTAGTCACATGAGCTAACTTACAATTAATTGCAGCTGTACAATCGATTGCATCTCTTTCTGAAACGGGGCCATGGTCTTGTAGGACCTCTCCTCACTGAATATTTAAACCCAATTTTCTAAGTCCGCCTGAATTCTTGACAGCATTCAACACACGATGATGTTTAGTTGTTCTAGGTATAGACGCTCGGAGGCAAAGATTTCTGAATGCAAAACCTAATCCTGTGAAAACCTCACCACACTTTGAATATAGATACACATGCTTTAACTAAATCTGCCTGACCTTAGAGTAGACAGAATACCACACAAACTTACTGTGATGATGATGTTCAGTTGTTCCAGGTATCGACGCTCGGAGGCGAAGATTTCTGTGACGACCTTTTCTCGTTTACGATCCATCTTGTCTGAATGCAGAAACTCGTCCTGTGAAAACCTCTCCACACTTTGAATATCAAAACACATGTTTAAACTAAATCTGCCTGTCAGAATAGCACACAAACTTACTGTGATGATGATGTTCAGTTGTTCCATGTATCGACGCTCAGAGGCGAAGATTTCTGTGACGACCTTTTCTCGTTTACGATCCATCTTGTCTGAACGCAGCACCTTGTCCTGTAGGAACCTCTCTAGGTCGTGTTTGATCGCCTCCTTGCTCTCACGCCAGCTCATAGACTTACGCACTGTGAAGGAATAGTAAATGTAAGGAATCCATTAGCAAACTTTTGTAGACTGAGCCAGTTACAGGAAATATAATTTAATTTAAAAACAGATGAGAACCTGTTCATTGGGTTAGTTATAAATGATGTCAGTGATCATTGCACATTTACACTACATAAATTTAGATATGGTCATGTATTGCAACTAGCCCTGTAGTGAAACGGTTACACGACGGTTAACCGACCGGCATCGGCAAAAACGTTTTTCACGGTTTCGGTTAACCGGAAAAAAAAATTAAAAAATAAATAAAATTGAAAGGTATTTTACATGTATCACAAATAAACAAAACAAATAAACAAATGGTAAGAGGATTAATGAATAGATTAAACCTGGTAGAGCCAAATTTAGAAGAATCATTTGTGATGAGATATCTGAAGGCTTTCATCTTGACAGCGGTTTGTAGACTAACATGGCACTGCCCTGCTGATTCCAATTGAAACCAGAACGTCAATGACGTTAGCGCTCATCCGGCATCTCGCAACATCAAATATCGCAAATTTCATGTGGTACACTTTTCAACTGGTCAAAAACTGCCCTGGAAGGGACATAAAATTTTTTTTTTTTTTAATTAGAGCAAAAAAAATATAAATTTGACGCCCCAGAAGGGAAATGGGAAAAAAATAAAAATAAAAAATAATAATAATAATAATAAATAAATAAATAAATTTAAAAATGTAAAAAAAATAACCAAATTTTTTTTTTTTTTTAATAAAATAAAAATAAATAAAAATAAAAAAATAAATAAATTTAAAAAAAATAAAAAATAAATAAATAAATAAATAAAAAATTACCATAATTAATTAATGGAGAAAAATTTCAAAATTCTGTGTAGAAGTTTAGTGTACCAAAGTTAGCTCTACCAGATAAAGCAAACCAAATCAAAATCGGTCGAGAAATGAAGGAGAAGAAGCATTTTTTGTGATATTTGGAATAAATTTGCATAAATTACCATAATTAATTAATGGAAAAAAATTTCAAAATTCTGTGTAGAAGTTTAGTGTACCAAAGTTAGCTCTACCAGATAAAGCAAACCAAATCAAAATCGGTCGAGAAATGAAGGAGAAGAAGTATTTTTTGTGATTTTTTGAATAAATTTGCATAAATTACCATAATTAATTAATGGAGAAAAATTTCAAAATTCTGTGTAGAAGTTTAGTGTACCAAAGTTAGCTCTACCAGATAAAGCAAACCAAATCAAAATCGGTCGAGAAATAAAGGAGAAGAAGCATTTTGTGTGATTTTTGGAATAAATTTGCATAAATTACCATAATTAATTAATGGAGAAAAATTTCAAAATTCTGTGTAGAAGTTGTAAATCCCCCTCCTAGCCCTATCTTATGAAACAATCAGAATCAAAATCGGTTGAAAAATAACGAAGAAGAAGCATTTTGAAAACTGTGGACGGACGGACGGACGGACGGACGGATGGAAGGACGGACGACGGACGCCACGCCATGGCATAAGCTCATCGGGCCCTTCGGGCCGGATGAGCTAAAAACGGACAGATATCGGATGGTACATGTATATCCGAGAAAGAAAACAATTAAATTAAATTTTTAAAAAATTAAAAAAATTAAAAATGAAATCAACAATTTTTTTTTTTTCTTTTTTTGGTTACCCGTTCGGTTAACCGGTTTTTGCCGTCGGTTAACCGGTTTTCCAAATAACCGACTTACTACAGAAATATATGTTTTTATACATCAGAAATTAGTACTACACACCAAAGTTAGTTAGCTACTTAGCTTAATACAATTCCAATAATTACAATGAAATAGTGCTTTTCTGTTTTTTAACGTTTTATGTTGTTTTTAGACAATGGTGTGAGATTGTCAAGTGTACAGTTTATAAACATGCACCAACTTGTCGTAGTAAATCTACAATGGTTAGTTTGTTACACCGAAGTTAGTCAGCTTTCCAATTATTACATGTAGTAGTGGGGTTTTTATATCAAAAGTTTTCAGTTGTTTTTAGATAATGGTGTGAGGTTGTCAAGAGTTCTGTAGTATTTATACATGTACCTCATATTCGTTAATTTTGTATATTGGCGATAGCTTTAGTTTTCCAGTAATTACACATATTTTGAGTTGTTTTTTGTATATCGCAAGCAATATGTTGTTCTTAGATAATGGTGTTAGATTGTCAAGGAGACAAACTATTAAGATTGAGTTGCAGACATCTAATTTCTAAACATTACAATAATGATCAAAATGTTACTCACACTTTTCTATTCAAGTTTTGCATTTCTGAACATTCTGAAATTCTAGCAATATGTCAGTGCTATCATGAAGTGCGCAGGCAACAGTGACAAACGAATTATGTCTACTGTTCTGTGGTGATTCTCTTGTGCATTTGAACTATCTTGGCATTTAATCATTCGTGTATAACAACAAGGAGTTTTTCCTCACAATTAATGCAGCTCTAAGTTTAATCTTTTCTTTCTATTGCATTGTCTTGCTCCATTTCCCAGCGTTAGTAACTTTAATCTGGATATAGCAAAAACCAGATTTTGTTGGAAAATTAAACCTTACAAATTCATGTTTTGAAGAAATGGGCATGGTAAGTCAAACAATCATGAATGCAAAACATTGTCTGCTGTTAAAGAAAAAGGCATCAAATTAATCGTGTGATGAGGCCTTTCTCATGGTTTGAAAATCTAAATTATAATTGTTAGTATAAATTGGTCTACAACTACAAGTACAAGTGCAGGGTTTAGATATATCCAGTCACATATTCATGCACTTTGTCATCATCATAAAAGTAAATACTGTAGAGTTTTAGGAAAGATAATACAGTATAAATAATGGTCAAGCCTTCAAGGTAATGGCTGATGTTCAATGTAATTCATAACTTACCCGGCTATTCTTGGGAATATCTCCAGTTCTGATTTGAAAATACATTGTAAAAATGGACTATAATTTTAATTTTTTGTTTATTTAATTCAACAGTCAATCTTCTTTTTCTCTTCCATGGAAGTATTTAACTTTTTTAACTATTTTAATTAGTTGTAAGTATTTAACTATTTTAATTAGTTGTAAACAAAAACAAAGTCCCTCCTCTTTAAATCCCTTTTCCTAGAAAAATTTGCCATGTTCTCTACCAAAGCGTGCCCACGACTTGGCATGCTTGACTAAAAGAACTGATGCTCTGTTGACATATTCTCGGTTCTTTTAGTCATGCATGCCAATTTGTGGGCACACTTTAGTAAGAGAATGGCAACAATTTTGAATGCATCAAATACAACTGTTATCGACAACAAATTGAAGTTCCCATTCCCCACAATTTCTTACTAGCTAACACAACAGAAGAATGACTTGAACAAAAGGCAAAAACATAATTATTAAGTCGAGCAAAATTTGGCATTCTATACCGAGACGTGCCCACAGCATGACAAAAAGAACAGATCCTCTATAAGCTAGATGCTACATGTATGCACTTAAAAGGAGCATCCATTCTTTTTCTCATGTCATGGCCACGTCTCAGTAGAGAATGCCCCAAATTCAACTAGAATGTGTTTTCTTTTTGAATGTTTGCTTTGCCATCGTGTTTGGGTCAATCAATCATTCAATGGACCTACCCTTTTTTCTCCTGCTGCTGGCTCCCAGACTGTTCTTCGTCCGCTTATTGCCTGGTGTTGACATCAGTAATTTATCTGAACAAAAGACAAAATTTAAAAATATCTGTCACTACAGTACAGCACTCCAATTCCATGAACATGAACTGAAGCGAGGACATGTTGAACAATCTGAAAATGCACCTCGTGACCTCGGCCCGGGCTTCTCCATCTAGGGCAAAGTCAAATAGCCCCAATAAATGTTCATCTGATCTAGACAGCGAAATTGGATGATCATGCATAATATTTATTTAAATGTGTATTTGAACAAAATTTTAACAAACTTAATTTTAAAAATCAAACAGTGATAAAATACTTTTTAATTTTAGTTTTAAAATTGTTCATAATTCACTATTCGTTCATCCACGAAATTTAAAATAGACAGTTTTATCCATGCAAGTACAACAACCTAAGCCTAGGCTTAGGCTTTACTTATTCATAATACAGACACAGTCAGACAGTAATAAACGTCATAATATTGATATAGCCAGGCCATGAAATGAACATCGACTTTATTTATGTTCATGTAAACTTACGGCGCGGGCTATCATACCATACGCTCTGGCTACATACGCCGACCGCAGCGGCACAGCAGGAATGCACGTGCTCGATGGGTAGTTGGTTTCACGGCGCGGCCGCGGCTAGATATTAATATTACACCACTTTTCCCCTGTAAAATCGTTGTACTTTCTGCATTTCTCACTTAAAATCGTGCTAAAATCATTTCATAAGTCCGACATATAATTAAAAATTCATACTAGAAATTAGTCACACTAACCTTCTCTTACGAATTTGTGCTTGAATTAAAAAATTGTCACGTTTCAACCTATGTGATCAGTCGGAAATGCCATCCATGTTTTGAAAAGCAGCGGGTTCAAATTAAATTTGCAGGTACCGTACCGGTATGGCGCGAAGTTCGGACAAAAAAGCGTCTGTGATTGGTTAATGTGTCTCACCATCGATCTTCAGCTTTACGTTCTCAAAATTCTGATCGATAGTGTATTTTTAAAAACAAAATAGTACAGTATTATTGACGTTTATTTTTTTTTATTTGAATGACCTTTTGTTCATCGTGTGTGTTATGTTTTTTATAAATATTTATTGATGGAGCTCAGTTTGGCCTTACGACTCGGGAAAAGGCAAAAGGAAAACAGAATACAGTTGGTAAACTAACGTCACTAAAATATGTTTAGCGGGGCCATATCCGTAATCTGAAATTAAATGAATACTGATTTGCTACAATTACAAATATTCTAGTGACATTTATACAATTAATTTTGACTTTAAATCCTTTTCACAATATACCCCCTCATATGATACATGTAATTACAAGCTGTATTCGCTTCTCTTTTAGCACGGCACATGGGATACCTTTTCGTATACGTAGGGCTATTGATGCATTAAAATTGATGCATTAAAATTAACATTCTACAAAAACGCATTCATCTCCCTTTTAAATGTGATACATCTCACTAATATGATTATTGTACAAACGGGACAAAATGTTGAGATTTCAGATTAATACCAAAAAAAAGAAGAGAGATCCTGCATGTTGTACAAATTATACATGTTTTACAGCATTTTTTAGGGTGTTTTGGTTCAGGCTCATAGTTTTTCAAAAGAGCAAAAAATGTTAATGTACTTTATGTCCATGCATAAATGAATTGTATCAGTATTGGATCACCCAATTTTAAAACCTTAACAAAAGAAAATCTATGATCAAAATTAATTTATGACATTTGCATTGATTCAAAAATTGCATTCCACTAAAATATGTGTTAGGCCCGCCTATATCATATTTAACTTGAAATTATTTTAATATTTTGGAAAAGTTCGATTTCATATTGGTGCTTTTTTTGTTGTTGGCATCTCTTGAGTTATACTAATAACGGTCCTCAAGGACAAGGGTAAACTGATAGGAATGCAAGATTTCCTTTTCCTGCCAGGCAGCTTGGGGAGACTCACCAGCCGGGTGCTTTTATGTTTTGTTTTGTAAATTCACTGTTCATTGTTTGAAATGCAGAATAAATAATAATAATAATAATAGCCATGCAAGATTCACATTGCAGTAGCACACATAGATGATCGAACATAATCTTCATTAATAAGCATTAGGCCTATAAGATAGTAGACGAATCGTTGAAGAGTTTGTAAAGCTGATGTTTATTCAACCATTGTTGTTCAAATAGGAACAACAAATTGATGTCATCATTATAGCCTAATGAATGATTACGTAATACATGTTGCATTACGATGCACATGCTTAGAAATGTCGGTGTACTGCAATTAAACAATCGATCTTATCTCACGACTGACACATCAAATTGGGCTGAAATAAACCAATTAAAAAATCATCGGGAAGGCTGGTTATTCCATTTGAATTTGACATCAAACAATAATATTTTCCAAGATTTATTATTTTCCGAATGTATACCCAATTTTTGAGACACATATATATACACAAATAATGTATGCAATTCAGTATGCTTGACTTTCATTTTAATTTCACTTGCTTTTAACGCATAGAGACAATATGCGTATTATACATAATTATGACATTTTTATGATCATTACATGTACACAATAATTTAAAGAAATTCAAAAAATAATGTTCTAAATATATACTGTACGGTATATGAGCCCACTGGAAATAAGAAGATGCAGACCTTGTGAGAGAATGAAAAACTGAGTGTCAAATTTGAAAGAGCATAAACTTTATTTGATCAAAATCGGTTCAGAGACGGCTGAAATATCCATAAATATAACCATTTGTAATAATTGTGGAGTCCCACAATGATTCAATAATTTCGAAACAGCCGTTGAAGAAAAAATGCTTGCACTTTAAAAAATGTACAAAAGATGTTTTTAAATATACTTGTTGATTATCTCTGTAATTTTAATCATTATGTTTACAAAGCATCCCATGCACATTTTTAACATTAAATATTGTTGAAACCAATGAGTTGTTAGAGAGCGCCCTCGATTTTAGTTTTAGCGGCTCTTTTTGACTGATAACAGGCTTTTTACTTAGTCGATTGTAATTTTGTTTTATATACCTTTCGAGCATGGTGGAGTTATAACTATTAGTTTGTAATGTAATGGTGCAGGTTTTGGTTACTAACATTCAGTTTGACCCAGACTGTACTAAAACTCACTCTATCCCTTAGCAAACTACGAATCTGCACAATAGTGTCTCAAAAATATAACTTTATATAAATGGGGGAGAGGAGGCATGGCACAATGGTATATCAAATGAGTGGCGTTAGGATACATATGGTTATCCACACAATCATATGTATTGTCACAATTTTTTTCATTATTTGTATAATGCATTAAAGGGAGAGATCCACTTTTGCAAGCCAAAATTCAAAAGTTGCGAGGTTATTGTCTTATATGAAAGGAAATGTCATTTAATAGCATGCCTGAAAAAATTAGGGCTTGAAATCTCTTTTTCGTGGAGTTATAGACCTAAAACTGAATAAACTGAGGGACGTCGGTTAATTATGTACATACGTATTTTTGGCCGGTGAGTAAGTTCGTACATAGATTTCACGGAGCGCCAGATCGGTATGCATGACCCCTACGTGACCCCCGCTAGCTACGTGAGCCGCGCATAAGTACTAATGTGTGAGCGTTTACCAAGCAAAATACCCAAACTTCGCTTAAACTGACTACATGTAATTATATATTCTTTCTTTTTGAGATCTTTTTCCGTGACATACGTTAACAAATGTCGGCTTCACAATACCTTTACGAGAATTAGTACTATATTGTTGTAATATTATGCTAAATCAGTTGAACTCCTTTATTGACCGATATATAGTTTAAATGGAGGGACGCATTCGTTTTTCATTCGTAGAATCCAAATTAGAGGGCTGTTCGCTCTGATTTTTTTTTTGCGTGTTACATTGATCCCTATCCGTCAACTGAAAGCTGTTCAGACGTTTTGTAAAAGTGGATCTGTCCCTTTAACCTATATGTACGTGACTTTATACTTTATCGGCATTTTCTTTACCAATATAACTATAGTACTATAAATCAGGGTTCCCATTTGCATGGTGCTTATATCGTTACAAATGTTTGCACCCTAATTATTTAAGGGTACAATTTTGACCGACCCCCCCCCCCCCCCCCCACCCCCACATAGTGAACTTTTACAAGCACATCCATCGAAATGCGACTGTACTGTATTCTTGCATGTATCCTATACACTAACGAAGACTGACATCGTCATACAAACTGCATGTTTTTTTTTGCATTGAATTTTGAGGTTTCAAATGTAGCTGCAATGAAGAATATTTTCGTGCATGTGCAATAATCAATAAGGCAATTAACTCTCATTGGCGCTATACACCAAACCTACTCATGCCAGTGTGCAATATGCAGTCGTGTTATAAGTAGGACCTCGTGGCGTTTTAATAGTAATTAAACAATATGTGATATTTTAAAGCTGAAATGTTTTCAAAATTGATTTTACCTCGAATTATTAGCCAGTCGCAGCGTGGCCCAATAAAAGAAATGTATGTAGATGTACAAAGGCTTGTAGATGCCCCCTCCCCATACACAATGGCGTAGCTATGGGGGGGGGGGGGGGGGACTGGGGCACGTTCTCCCAATACTTTGTACAATAACAAAACAAAACATAATGGAGAAGTCTGCGAAAAAATAAATGAATGCATGTGTGCCCAAACATCTTTCGCGTGTCCCCTCCCCAAAGAGAGTATGTGCCTGCAGTATATACGCCCTTGCTGTACAACGATTGGTAATAATAGTTTGTATCGGAATCGTGTGTTATCTTTTTTTTTAAATTATGAGTACAAATCAGTACCGTGGCCCAGATGAAGGTTTTGATAGCAGAAGAGTTTGCTGTCACATCTATTCTTGCTAGGAATCTTCCATATAAGTTGTGTCGCCCAATATTCTTGTATGAAATTAAAGAATATTGCCCTGTGATGCCCATGCAATGCGCTCTCTTTTATATTTCTAACTTTCTAACAAACATTTGTTTGAGTGTATACTTATAAACACGAACATAATTCCAGCAAATTAAGTGGGTTTTTTAAATGTCAGTTAGGTAGTACTGCACAGTATGTCTAGAAAAAGAACGGAACATACAGTCAGGCACAAAATTATTGAAATATGATAATAATTATGAAAAATTGTTAGGTTATTTCGTACCATATTAAAAGGAAAACATTGTGCTTTCACATGCTCCTTGTATGACACATTTCCCTTTAGAGGATCTCAAATTATGTATGATTGTCTACACAAACCCGTTTGTGCCGATTTACGTATTTGCAGTGAAAATGGCGATGGACATTCATTGCACACGTTGGTATTCTCGGCTAAGTATAATGTATAGTGGCTAGAGTACAATTATATTACTTTGTGAATGCTGATGTTGGAGGGGTTAACAATTATTAAATGTGGTAAGAGCTCCCTAAATAGAACGTTTTCTGCAGGTGCGTAGACAACGGGGGGGATGAGGGGGATGAGGGGGATGAGGGGGATGCATCCCCCCACCTCACATGGTGGGGGGATGACATGTACAATCATCCCCTCCAGGATTTAGGGAAGGATATATATTTTGTGTGTGTGTGTATACGAGTGGGTAAGAAAACATTAGTTGTATGAGCTAAGACTTGTTAATTCTAATGTTAAAAAAGTAATTTATACATCCATTTTCAATTTTCGCTGCGCGCTTCGCGCGCGAACAGATTATCTCAGTTTGTTGTGTAACTGGCGTATGGTCTGGGGTGAGTATTTTGTTCCTGTATACTGGGCCACGTAGTAATAGTGTAGGCTGGCATTGCTCTGGCTGCTTGTGTGACGTGCACCAAATTGCACAATTTCAAGTATATAATATAAATGCAAACTCTTCTCCGTGGGAGGGGGATGTCCCCTCCCAAACCATCCCTATTTGGCTCTGCCCCAGCCCTCGGTAGCTTCGCCCCTCGGGACTTATTCTTGGCAATAGGCTAAGTTGTTGGATCATATGATGCATATGGTGTTGTTAAACCTGTGTATGACGCTAAATATAAATACAATATTTGTGTTTGTGTTGGGGTGCATATTCATTAGTGTGTCAATTATTTGTTTTTTCTTCGTGAAAATATATTTAAAATTTCTGGTCGATCAAATCATAATACGCTTTCTCATTATACAGTCAATGTTAAGCCCGAATTTCCTATCTAGGTAAGCACCAGATTGCACAATTTTAAGTCCAAAAATGCAAAATCTCCCTACCGTGAGAGGGAGGGGGGACACCCCCTCCCACACCCTCCCCCGCTCAGTCACTTCGCTCCCTCGGGCTTGGTCGCTTCGCTCTCTCGCAATGTCTCACTCTCACATCTGGCTCAAAGTTGGCAGCACTGCGAGTGTGGTTGGGCATGAGCCCCTACGTGAGCCCCCATAGGCTAATATATATAGGTTTTGCCCCCCCCCCCCTACCCAAAACTTCTTCCGGCCCGCCTGGTCACGACCATCTTAACATCTAACCCCCCCCCCCCCCCCCCTTAAGATGACTTTCAAGCAATTGTCTTGGTCTTTAACTATTTCGAAGTGAAGATGGTAACAAACCAACAGGATAAAAATTGTATACAAACGTTTTAACATCGTAATAAACACTAAAAAATCAAGAACTTCTAACACTAATTACAATGATAAAATGTATGCATAAACACAATTATCAACCATCTTGGAGGTGGTGTCGCAAACTAGCAAGCCACGTGTACAAGGGGTCCATGGCCACCCCCGATCGCAAATCCAACGGGAGCTCATCCCATAGGCGCGGGAAAGTATGAATGGCTGAGCAATGCAACCGCTGGGTTCGTGCCCGGAGGTGAATGAACTTGACCATGTCCACGTATCTACCATTTACCTTAACAGCATCGTGAACCACATCACAATTAATCAACCCGAACAATGCTTTAACAACATAAGTATATAAACAACATCTTCTTCTCATTTCTAATGGATACCATTTAAGAATATTCATTCTATCCTCGTATGACATTTCTTGTCTACGTTGCCGAAGTGCAGTACGAGAGGCACGGCGTTGAATCTCCTCAATTTTATCGGAGAGAAATATTGTATGCAAATACCACACAGGCTGACCATATTCCAATATTGGAATAACAAGAGATTTATAAACCGAAAAAAATGAAACTGGGGAAAGCGATTTACACACTGACATTATGAAACCTAACATACGGTTTGCCTTCTTCAGAATATAATCAACGTGTGTGTGCCAAGTTAATCTATTATTCAACATCACCCCAAGATACTTATACTCACTAACAACATCAAGCTGCTTAGAATCAAGACTATAATTTGGAATGCCTCGATTCTTTGACCATGTAATTCTCATTACTTTAGACTTACTTATATTTATACGCATTTTATTTATTAAACACCAATTGTGTATACTATCCAAATCAGCTTGGATAATTTCTTGATCTTGGGGAGTACATATTGGCCTATATAACAATGTATCGTCAGCAAACAAAACAGAAGGCGACTGAGTTTGATACAAAAGATCATCAATAAATAAATTAAATAAACATGGCCCTAAAACACTACCCTGTGGTATTCCTGAAAGTACACGAAACCATGACGATGTAGTACCTTTATACAAAACACGTTGTTGTCTACCTGTGAGAAAAGATTGAATCCAATACCAAAGTTTACCTGAAATAAAAAACCTCGAATTTAATTTGCGCAACAAAACATCATGGGGCATCAAATCAAATGCTTTGGCGAAGTCCAGAAATACAACATCAATTTTTGGAGGAGTGGGTACATCTAAAATCCGTAACCACTTATAAGTAACATTCATTAATTGCGTTACACAAGACCGTCCTTTTACGAAACCATGTTGATTGGCATTCAACAACTTAAAATCTGTAATATGATGTCGAATAGCATTAGTCACCAAAGTTTCCATTACTTTACACACAACAGATGTTAATGCAATCGGTCTATAATTAGAGACAGTCGATGTGTCTCCTGATTTATGAACAGGCGTAATATTAGCAAGTTTCCAAGCTCTCGGCAATTTACCCTGTGATAAAGAATTTACAAAAAGTCTACATAAAATTGGACTAATAGTAGGAGAACACATTTTCAACAACTTGGGTGTTACATTATCAGGGCCAGGTGACTTGTCACTGCATAAACTGGCTATAACTTTAGAAACATCAGCATCACAAATATCAACATGTGCCAAATTCAACTTGCCACATATTTCGCTTTCTACAGGCCGTAAATTGTCAGAATCATCACTATTATTAGTAGACAAAGTACTAAAATATTCACAAAACACTTCAGCAATTTTATCAGGATGATTAATTATTTGGTCGATAATGATAATGCACACCCGTAACCATTGAACGTGATCATGGGTTGTGAATTGTGATCATGGCAACGGCATTTGCGTCAAGCTAAACAAGCTATTCCATTGGGGGATGATGTTTTAAAGCTCAGTAACCATTTTGCATTAAATGGTTAAATACACCCTTTTATATCGCACAATACCACATCTGTGAATTTAAAGGGTTGACAAAACTGCTTTCAAATTGAATATTCAGCAATAACATTTTTGGGAAATGCTGTGGGATACGATAGTGCACAGTTAAAATTCATCCGCACATGGACACAACAGCGGACTAACCAAGCGATAGTCTAGTTGTTTTGATATTTTGGAAGAAGTTTCAAATTAAGAATTGTTTTTGGGGAAATAAAAAATATTAATTTGTACCTAACAGACCAAATAAAGTTATATTTAGGATATTACATTTACGCTGTATTTTCATTGTCATGTCGAGTACATCGCATATATACAACATTTCCACACTGGATATAGGCCGACACCTGACAATGAAAATTCAGTATGATACCTTTAATTTAATTTAAAGAAAAAAAATTCTGCGCAGGCGCAGCCAATCATTTACTAGAAACAAAAAAAAAGAAGGCGCATATCATTATACAGAATGTAACCACACACCTTCATAACATGTTGGTGCCCCAAATTAGTCTATAGGCTTAGGAAAATTATAGCGTACAGCGCTTTCGAGAAACCATCTACTCGCATGATCAACGGATTTCACAGGTAAGTTCACTTTTATTCAATCTGAAGAGCAAGGAAAATGTATTTCTTTCTTTAAATAAAGTTTAAAGAGCAAAATAATACGAATGCTTGCACGGTGTATCTCAAACGACAACAACGGCAGAACGAGTATTGCCCATCATATACCACAAACGGAACACCTTCCAATTATTTTGTTGTACTTTGCATGCATGCATATTACTGTTTTACAGGTGTTAAAACAACCCGTAACAATTAAGTTAAAAGATTATTGTATACATTATCATGTTCTAATCATGCATAAATAATATGCAAACTTGGTTCCCCCAATATACATGTACAAACTTGTTTATGAAAACAATCTAGCAGGAATAGAATTTCGGATAGACGGATAGAATGTTTTACATGGCATGAGTAGTTTAGCCGTTTAGGAGGTATAAGGGGCCGATAAATGTATTTTTAAAGCGAACCAAAATGATAGCATCTCATCTATGCTACTTCGATCGTTT
Organism: Echinarachnius parma; assembly: GCA_037951105.1. Classification (NCBI taxonomy): domain Eukaryota; kingdom Metazoa; phylum Echinodermata; class Echinoidea; order Clypeasteroida; family Echinarachniidae; genus Echinarachnius; species Echinarachnius parma. Next base: position 56,619 of record JBAMJV010001795.1, read on the forward strand.
GCGACGCCGAGAGATTAAATTTGATATACAAATCACAAACAATGGCTCACTGATGATGCCACACCAATCTCGCAAAGAGATGACACAAATTATTGTTTGCGGCGTCCCGTACAAACATGGAAAATGCCGTGTTTACATTTTTGTGCAGACCCCCAGCATAGATGTGACGTTAAAATTCCATTCGTGATCATGTTGAAAGAAAATAGAATTTTGTCTTTGTTGAAACACAAGCCACAACAAACAATATAATATATCAAAAGAGAAGATATTAACCAACGACCATTTGAGAAGGGGAAGTATGGAAATGTGACTAAATGTGGTTATTTAGCCAATATACCATATACCATAGCTTTTTGACAAACTTGTCAGAGGTTGCCATGGTAACAATTGTTTTGGCGTAAGCGTGAACGTGCACACTGCTGTATAATATGATTTGTGCAGAGCATGTTCGATTTTCTCTAGCATGCCCCCAAAACAGCTGCGTAGATGCCGAACTACGTACCAAACATTCCTTTTCTTTGATTTGGAAAGGGGTGTCATTCCTCTTTGTCGTACAACACACAGGCTTGTACAGTGAATGAATTGCCTAGACCCTTATTTCTATAGTTACCAGGTTACAGTTTTAAGAAATGCAGGTTTGTCATTCACCACACTATTTCACCTAAACAATTGAGCCGTAGTATCGAGATGGCATTGTTTCCCCGTTTGAAGCCAATTTAGTTGCTTTACAGTCATATCAGAATAATAAATGAGTCATGGTCTAGATTATGCTTCGCTTTTCAATGCTCGATTAGTCAGAAGCTATATAAACTGGGCCAATCCCAAGGATAACTAAATCAACTTGTATAGAGAAAGGCGCAGGATCACGCGAAGTGAAAAGGGTTTCATGGGAACGCCCGCCATTCAAAAGTCTTCGTGGCTTGATGGTTTGAGCACCGGTCTAGCAATCCGGAGGTCTCGGGTTCGATTCCCGGCGAAGCCTATTTTCTTTGCTCAGTTTCAATCATTAAAATATTTCTAGTCAGTTTCCTCTATGTTTGAATTTAATAAATAAAAAAAGCTGTATCACTTCGCGTGATCCTTCGCCTTTCTCTATAAAAGTTGATTTAATTATCCTTGTGATTGGCCCAATTTATATAGCTTCTGACTAATCGAGCATTGAAAAGGGTTTCATGGGAACGCCCGCCATTCAAAATTCTTCGTGGCTCGATGGTTTGAGCACCGGTCTAGCAATCCGGAGGTCTCGGGTTCGATTCCTGGCGAAGCCTATTTTTCTTTGCTCATTTTCAATCATTAAAAAAGTTATTAAACTAATAGTTAAAATCGCATTTGGCTAGACCAATCAACGTCAGTCCCAAAAAACGTCACGTTTCGGCGGCAAACAAAAATCAAGGCGCCACTCAGAGCATACATAAAGAGCCTGCGATTGCAACACAGAAACTATGCCCACTCTTCAAAAGAATTCATGGAACGGGTGATGCAGGGACATTTGAGATGTGTGAAAATAGGTCTTACAACACAGTTTGCTTTGTGTTATGCGTTTTGGTTCGCTTTAAGCAGCTGTATTCGCTTATCTTTTAGCACGACACCTATGCATGGGATACACTTTCGTAATAAATGTAGGTCCTATCATGGGCGTGTGTGTCATTGATACCCATTCAACAGGGGGATGATCTATTCATTCATCCCTCCTGATGAATAGGTATTTACGCCCATGGGTCCTATAAAAACTTCAATCTCATTTCAGGGGTCTGATATTTGGAATAGTATGCCTTTGGAGATACGAAGACTTGATAGACTCCACCTTATTAAGATACATGTAAAAAGTATTTATTAAGTCATTACATCTCATAATCTTCTGTCATTTGCTGCCAAAGATTTTGTATCCTTTTGAAAAGATTTGAAATCTTAGTTTAGTTGTTCTTAGTGGGTGAATGTCCACTATTGTAAATACTTAGTATAGACTGTTATTTAATCATAGTTTCTTGCCTCATTTAAATGTAAGTCATTTATTCATGTACAAAGGGTCCTACGCCCCACTAGAAATATCTGCTATTTCTGTAGGGTCCTTTTACCAATTTGTTTGTACGTTAACATTTCTTATATACATGTATGATTGTTATATTTGAACCTTTTGGTAATAAAGTTATTCATTCATTCACAGTCACCGTAACCAACCTAAATCGATGCAAAATGAACATGAATGCTTGACGTGTTCATGGCTTTCTAAAAAAAAACGTATTTTTCCATCATTGGAAGAATGATATGAACGCCTTCATCTCACTTATATATGATTATTGTACAAACGTGAAAAATTAGCCTTCAACATCATCTTATATCATCTCAGGGACAAAATGTTCAGATTTCAGATTAATAAAACAAAAAAAGAGATCCTGTTGTACATACATGTACATGTTTGACAGCATTTTCGGGGGTGCTTTGGTTCAGGCTCATAGTTTTTCAAACGAGCAAATTTTAATGTCCACTGTGCAGAAATGAACTGTATATGCCTATCAGTAATTGATCACCCAATTTCAAAACCTTTACAAAAGAAAATCTACTATCAAAATTAATTCATGACAATATTTTGTATCTCTTCAAAAATTGCATTCCACTGAATTTTAGTTAGGCCTATATCTAACTTGGAAAATATGAAAATATTTTAATATTTTGGAAAAGTTCGATTTCATATTGGTGCATGCAAAACTGAAGGCGGACACTATTTCCGGGACCATATTTTGTCCGGATTTTGTTTGCATCTTTTGAGGTACTAATAACGGTCCGCAAGGACACATGTAACGGTAAACTGATAGGAATGCAAGATTTCTTTTTTCCTGCCAGGCAGCTTGGGGAGACTCACTAGGGGTGCTTTTATGTTTTGTTTTGTAAATTCACTGTTCATTTTGTATCGTTACATTGTACTTTGTTTAAAATGCGGAATAAATAATAATAATAAGAATAATAGCCATGCAAGGTTCACATTGCAGTATATAGCACACATTGATGATCGAACATAATCTTAATTAATTAGCATAATAAGCATGATTATAGACGAATCGTTAAAGATTTTGTAAAGCTTATGTTAATTTAAACTTTGTTTTTCGAATAGGAACCATATGTTGTTGTGATTATATAATCATAGCCTACTGAATGATAACGTAATACATGTTGTATTACGATGCACATGCTTAGAGAACCATTTGAATATGACATCAAACAATAATATTTCAAATTTCCTTAGTAATGAAGATTGATTATTTTCCGAACGTATACCCAATTTTTGAGACACATTAATGATATACAAACATAATTTATGCAATTTAAATGCATTTGAATATGACATGAAACAATAATATTTCAAATTTTCTTAATAATGATAATAATCATTACATTTACACAATAATTTAAAGAAATTACAAAAATAATGTTCTAAATATATTTGATTGCTGAAAGACGTATATTGATTCATGCCCACTGGAAATAGGAAGATGCAGACCTACAAGAAACATTTATTTATTTATTTATTTCCTCTCATAGGGTGAATGGCCCTTTCAGCGCAGCTGATTTTCAAAGGGGTCCACAAACATAAAAATAACAATAAAATAAAATGTAAAACGTGTATATGCAAGAAATAAGGCAATAAATTATGTACATGTAGTTACAACAAGTTACATCTAGCAAATAAATGTACAAAACAAACAAACTAAAAGACAGTTAATTGCAGAAATTCAACTAGAACGACAACAAACATACGAGTAAAACTTTAAAACCAATAACATAATACAAAAACATCAAGATAAACAAAAGAAAAAACAACTATACAAAACAAACAAGACAGGACTAAGGGGTTGGTATAATATTTATCACGTTAAAAGTATTTTTGTTTAAGTATGCATGTATAACTATTTTTTTTCTTTTTCTTTCACCTTTCCAGGCATTTATTGATTTCACTTCAAGTTCCATACAGTTTAACAAATCATGTTTCAATCATTTTCTCTTTTACATCAATTTAAACATTACAAATATGTTTTAATCATCAATGGTAAATAATACAATTTTTTTTTGTTTTCTTTATGCAAATAATCATTAATTTGTATGCGGGCGTGAACCTCATTTAAGAAAGTAAACCATAATTTTGTTCTTCTTTCATCTTTTCCTGATTGATTTCTGATAACTATCATTTTATATATGCTCCAAAAAGCTATAGTTAGAATATCATTAATCTTGTCTTCTACATTTATTTTCAATAATGTGAATACATTTATTTCTACATTTACATTATAAACATATTTTACCATTTGCGTAAAATTTCTAAAAAATATTTCATTCATTTTACATTCCAATAATGCATGATATAAATCTTCTCGACAGTGACAAGTTTCACATGTATCACTATCACTAAGTTTCCACAGAAATAATTTTCTTTTTACTGCAATCAAATTATAAATTACTTTAAAGTTAAATTGTCTTAATTTGTTCTCCTTAATGACCACAAAATTTCTTTTATAAACGTATTTCCAATCAACATAGCAGTCTATTTTCTTTACCCAATATGATGGGCCTTCAATTGTATTTCCATTTTTAGAAAGTAAAATGTAAAATAATTTACTTGGTACTTTTTGAATAAGTCTTTCTTTTCCTCCAATCAAAACTTTTGGTATTTCTAAACATATTGGTTCTTTCAAATTATTCATCCATACTTTGGGTATCGCTTTTTGTAATCTAAAATATTCAAACATTACAATTACTTTTGATTTCTTATTACGAACATTTTCTATTAATGTTGATGTTGTAATAAATCTATTATCACAACAAACATTTTTCAAATAAATTATTCCACTTGAGTACCAGTTCTTAAAGAAGAAAGGTTTCTTTTCAAAAACTACATGTTTATTATACCATATAATCTGTTTATCTAAATCAACACTATTATTTTCATTTTGTGTGTTCATAATGACCCATGACTTCAGTATTTCTAAATAAAACGTTGGCAATTTGTTAACAAAGTATGTGTCTACCATGAGTACATCAATAGAACAATTCATGATTAACTTTAGCCCACCTAAAGATTGAAAATAAACATTTGACATCTCTTTCCAAAAGCCATCTGAACCATCTAATATTTTACCAAGCCATTTTAATCTAAAACTTATAATCAACTTTTCAATATCAATCATCTTAATACCACCTTCATGATAGTCTTTAATAATTGTCTCTCTTTTAACTTTGTCTATTTTTGAATTCCAAACAAAATTATACAAAATTGTTTCTAATCGTTTTCTTACATGCTGTGGTACCGAACAATACATTATCAAATGAACAACTTGACTAATTAGCAATGTTTTTACAATAAGTACTCTACCAAAAAGAGTAAGGTTTCTTTTTTTCCAATTATCTACAATTCTTTGAATCTTTTGTAATTTTGTTTCCCAATTCTTTTTTACCACCAGTTCCAAATCAGTACTTATATGGACTCCTAAATATTTTACGCTGCCTTCGGTCCATTGTAGTCCATATTCATGAAGATCCCATCTTTGTTGTATTGGGCCTAACCATTTCAATATTGTTTTATCTTTATTAATAATGGGACCGGCTGCCTTTCCAAATAATTCTAATTCTTTTATAATATGTCTTAAAGATGATTTTTCCCGAAAAAATAACGATGTATCATCTGCATATTGCAGCACTTTTAATTCTATTTTTTTATCACCATACAAAATACCTTTAATTAATTCATTCTGTCTAATCTTTTCTGCCATTATTTCTACGGCTAATATAAACAACATTGCAGATAGAGGACATCCTTGCCTTATTCCTCTACCTATCTGAAAACTTCTAGTTTTCCACCCGTTGACTAATACTGAACTTTCTACATCCTTATACATCAATTTTACCCAATTACAAAAATCTACTCCTAAGTTAAAATGTCTCAAACATTCTTCTATAAACTGAAATTCTATAGTATCGAAGGCTTTTTTAAAATCCACCATCATAAATGCACCTTCAAATCCATTTTCATACACAAATTCAAAAATATCTTGTGTTAGTCTTACATTAAAACCACTTAATCTATTTTTTATATAACCAACCTGATTCTCATGTATAATATTTGGTATAACTTTTTGCAGTCTGCTCGCCATAACGGCAGCCATTATCTTATAATCATAATTCAACAACGTTATCGGTCTCCAATTATTCAAATTTTCTATTTCTCCTTTTTTATAAATCAATGTAATAATCCCGTACTTTTGTGTATCTGACATCATATTATTTTCAAAATTTTCATTCAATGCATTAACAAAAATATACTCAATATCGTTCCAAAATACTTGATAAAATTCTATTGTTAAGCCATCTCCACCTGGAGCCTTATTCTTTTTCATCTGAAATATTACTTTACGACATTCTTCTATTGTTATTAAACCTTCACAATTATTCTTATCTATTTCGGATAATTTATTAACTCTACATTGTTCAAAATATTTATTAATCTCAATTAAATCTATTTTTTTACTAGCGTACAAATTTTCATAGAATGACACAACCTCATTCTGTATCTCATCTTGCTTTTCAATAAACTTTGTATCTTTTCTCAACCTTACAATATTTTTTTTCTCACCATTTTTCTTTTCTAAACCCATAAAATATTTAGTGTTTCTTTCACCTTCTTCAATCCACTTAACTCGTGCTCTAATTGATGCACCTTTACTATCTTTTACATACATTTCTTCCAATTTATTTTTCGTTCGAATATATTCATCTTTAGTGTCTTCATCTATTCGATCTTCAACATCTACTATATTTTGAAGTATTTTAATTTTTTGTTCTAATTTTTTCCTTAACACATCAACATTTTTTTTTTGTTTAGCACAAAATCTTTGTGTAAATTCGCGGGATCTTATTTTTATAAGTTCCCATCTTTCCGAAAAACTAACATTCTTCTTTTTAATATTATCAACAATGTTTCTTATTTGCTTTTTATAATCATCATCCTTAAGAACATTATTATTTAGTTTCCAATATCCGGGACCTTGCTGTTTTTTCCCTAACATTAATTTCATAAAAATAGTGTTGCGATTTGCAACAGTGATTATTGTGGTATTTTGTACTTAGGATAATTATTACGTGTAGTTACACATTCATATATTTGGGCCATGTACTGACCAATTCAGGGTCACTTTTCCCCACCGTCTTGTGCTCTCTAATCGCCACCCCTCCCCTTTCTTGATGTGACGCTTTGCTCAGGGTCAAGTCTCGCTCTTTCTATCACTCTCTCTTTTAGTCTTTCCTTCTGTTTACCTCGACCTCGGCTACTGGCCCTCTCTCTCTCTCTCTATTTCTGACTTGGTCAGTAGTTTCACGCTGTCCTTCCTAGCTCTCACAATTAATGAATATTCATGAGCATAGTCGCGTCAAGGTTGTAGTAGTTTCGGTAGTTTTTCACAGCGTCCCTATTGCGTAACTCAAGGCTAAAGATAATTGATAAAACAGTAGACCACATGTTATAGGCCACTCGATCCCAGGGTTGATGTAAGGTATTGGGATATGGGTATTCGTAATGTAATGAAGCCCTCTGAGTCTGATTATATATAGATGTTATATCCCGCATGTAAACTGTGTATTCATTCTATGCTTACAATAATTGTTGAGTAGGTATTCCTGTATACACGAATCATTATACATGTATATAGTACAGTTTCTATCGTAGTTGATTCGATCATGCCAATATGCATTCAGTCATCATTATGTTTATTGTAAATGCTATATGAGTGTTGTACAGATCAGTTATTTTTATGTTCATGTAAAATGCTGACATGACTAAACTCGAGTCCTTAAACTCGAGCTGTTTAATTACCTTGTTTTTCGGCCTCGCTGCGCGGCCTTGTTAGGAAAGTTTGTTCCCCCTTTCTTGCGGCCTTGCTCGCTTGTCCTTGCGCTATGTTAGTTATTGTCTTTTGGCCCAGCGTGAGAATTGCTCTCCGTCTTCCGGAGATTTGGAAAGGCAAATAACCCCGCGTTGCGTAACAGCGAGGTCGCACTCTCCTCTCCGGACGAGAGCGCGTTCCCTAGCAACATGGTCGAGGTCAGAGAATCGCGTGCCGTCCTTACGACTGCCCATGCGCGGAAGCCCGAGTTTGCCCTCGTGTAGTCGAGGTCACACTCCGTCCTTCGCTCTGGGTCGGACTTGCGAGTCTGTATCGGAGGTCGACTAGCTTGAAGATAAGCCATATAAAAAGCGGAGCGCGATCCAAATTGAGCAGTTATTATTGGAGTTCTATTCTAGTGAGTTGCATTCGGAGTTGTTATTGGAGTTCTTGATCTGAGTTTCACCTTCTGAGTTCAGTTCATTCCGATCTAACTCTAAGTTATGGAGTTAGACCCGATCGAGTATAGCACAATGAAGACTAAGCGCGGTAGTTAGTTGTATTCCAGTTGATTCCCGAGTCGAGTTCGAGTTGTTATCAGAGTTGATACACCACCCAGGCTATGGGTCGGTCTGTCGATCGAGTCAAGTCGTGGATTCATGTTTGAGATGTTGTAGTTTATATTGAATAAAACCAGCCATGAGCTGAAACAATATTACAGGAATACAGTCGTTACAATTGTGCCATTATTTCGAGAGCCACGCTACCATGGTCGATTAAGTGATTTAGAAACTATACAATATCATCATCATCATCATCCATCTTCATCCCCCATTGCATTTGTCGATCCGAACCCCGACATTTGTAACACTGGTGGCAGCGGTGGGATGAGTGACTTTAACACGTGCCTGTGGTTATTGAAAGGACAAATAACGATACAGCAGCATTTTAACAGCACCAGACTTGAACTCATCAGCATGATCAGCGATACAGTCGAGTGGTGGGGTATTCTGCAGTTAAGCCGAAAATGGCTCCATCCAGAAACTAACTTGGATATTTATTTCTGAACAATAATGTCGACGGGATGAGTACGTGCTCTGTGATCGAGATCATGGACATGAGTTTGATTGTTGTCGCCAATTTATACAATTCACGTGCACGTATTGTATGAAGATCGCTATGCTTGGAGATGGACATAATCACGGAGGATGAGTTGGACGAGTGATCCGGATGTGATGGAGGCCAGCATGACTAAGCTCGGCGTGTGGTGGGTGCTGGTGGTCATTTTGGCGAGTTCGAGGAGAAGCTTCTGGCTTGGCGTGTATGGAGATGGAGCGACCCTCTCGACGACCCCTTGTCATCGCCGTCGTCATGTCGCAGTTCGTCGTGAGGAGCCGCGGGAATCAACACGCCGGACATCATACGCGGCGTCGTCGTCCCTTCTCGCGCGCGGAGATGAGGAGTTCGACTGGTACACTGCCGGGATCACCTAGCATATAGCATGTCGATGTGCAACATTGCTGTAATTCTGCGACATCAAGGGGAAACTTATATACGTCATCGGCCTCAGCCTAACACATAGTTTGGAGAAAAGAAAATATTGGAAATCTGTTTATGGATATATGATTCGTGAAATTTATTTTGATCACGTATGTGAAACGTGAATAGTTAGCAGTGCGACTTGTTTGCGATACAGTCTTGTTTAATATATTTGTGAAGATCGAAATAATGCATGTCAGTTTGCATTAATAGTGAAATAATTGTATCGTCTTCGACATGGAGGAGCCTTGGGGTCATCGTTGCGGTTGTGGATTATGAAGCGAGGTGCGATATATGTAGTTTAGGTTAAGTTGTATGTTAAGTCGCGTTGTGATACAGCCAGTATGTATCTGTAAAATTGGTCGCGCCGAAATCGGAGCTGAGGGGCCGTTGCCATGGTTCCGTTGGAACGGAGCCCGGTAGTTTATATAGTGTAGATTAGATATCGCGACCATCACGCGGTCGACGTTGACGAGGCGACAACCTGCCCTGCGCCTCCTACACAGGCGCCTTCGCTGGAATTCTCCGGGCCGTAGGAAGCCGTCTTTCAACAAATCGTCCGCGAACGTTTTATAAATCACGACGCAGAAGATGACCACGACAGCGACATGGAAGCGATTACATCGAAATTTACTATCCCCGTATCCAGATAGTAATATTTGTGACGAACACGACCGTGGGCATCGATCACGGTGGGTCTTGGCCAGACTCGGATTGTTGCAGTGGTGATCATCGTCAGAATTTCGATTATTTATGAAGGATTATAATTAAACATAGAAGCTGAGACAATGGACTATATAGACCTTCCCTTGTTGTTCGCGAAGAAAAGGAACTCTATTCATTGCATGTCGAATAAACCTTATTAATTCTTGGGACAATGATGAACTTTAATGCCCAAGCAGGGATACATTTTAACTTTTAACCTTTTTATTTCTGCTTGATAAAATTATGACATGTTGTATGTATAATGTTGGTTCGTTACAGTAAGTTGGTATGCATAATTGATTTAAAGAAAACAAGAAACGTAAACAAATTTATGACAAAAAAGAAAGAGAATGAACGTAGAGTAAACATAGAGTTTTGTTGTGGTAAACGAACGTGTGTTTTGCTTAAAGAAGTTATTGGTATATAATTATTGTAAGCTGTAAACAGGAATTTAATGTGTCGGTTATTGTGCAACGTTTTTAATTTATGTTTGGACGTTCTCTTTTTAGATGTACTTGAATTTTGATCGTTTCCTTGTTTCTGATTTTCAATTTCATGCATGTCATTTTTTTCGCTGTAAATAGTACGATTTGTTTCACTTGTATTTTTGTTAGCAGGTGTATTTTTTTAGTAGGAAGCGTGTAATAGGGCGAGAGGCGTATAATTTCGTTCTACCGTAGGTATAGATTTGATGCAACCATGTGCGCTTGGTAGTTTGGGATCGCGTGGGGGGCATTCCTTAACTTCTCTCCGCCTCTTCTTCCTTCCTCCCTTTCTCACCGACTATCCTCTTTTATGCATTTTGCCCTGTCTGCTCAATACACTCGCTCCGTTATATCGCCTTGTTTTGTATGATTTGCATTGCATGTGGAGATTTAATGTCCTGTTTGATGACTCTCAATTTATATCCGCCCTGTTTCCCTTCCTCTTCTCTTTCTCTTCCCTCCAATTGCATGTCCTCTCCTCTCAATCACCCCTTCTTCCTTTTTATCTTTATATCTATGTCTCTACTTTCTCGTTATGGAAACGTGTGTATAGATTACAGAAGGTTTTTAGTTATTTTGTATTATATTTTGTATGATTAGTATGTGAGTTAGAACTTGAACATGCAGGTATATATCAGTGAAAGTATTGTTCTTACTTATATCGCTGAGGGCAGCGAATTTTTCCGTAGGGAGGAGATAGTGTTGCGATTTGCAACAGTGATTATTGTGGTATTTTGTACTTAGGATAATTATTACGTGTAGTTACACATTCATATATTTGGGCCATGTACTGACCAATTCAGGGTCACTTTTCCCCACCGTCTTGTGCTCTCTAATCGCCACCCCTCCCCTTTCTTGATGTGACGCTTTGCTCAGGGTCAAGTCTCGCTCTTTCTATCACTCTCTCTTTTAGTCTTTCCTTCTGTTTACCTCGACCTCGGCTACTGGCCCTCTCTCTCTCTCTCTATTTCTGACTTGGTCAGTAGTTTCACGCTGTCCTTCCTAGCTCTCACAATTAATGAATATTCATGAGCATAGTCGCGTCAAGGTTGTAGTAGTTTCGGTAGTTTTTCACAGCGTCCCTATTGCGTAACTCAAGGCTAAAGATAATTGATAAAACAGTAGACCACATGTTATAGGCCACTCGATCCCAGGGTTGATGTAAGGTATTGGGATATGGGTATTCGTAATGTAATGAAGCCCTCTGAGTCTGATTATATATAGATGTTATATCCCGCATGTAAACTGTGTATTCATTCTATGCTTACAATAATTGTTGAGTAGGTATTCCTGTATACACGAATCATTATACATGTATATAGTACAGTTTCTATCGTAGTTGATTCGATCATGCCAATATGCATTCAGTCATCATTATGTTTATTGTAAATGCTATATGAGTGTTGTACAGATCAGTTATTTTTATGTTCATGTAAAATGCTGACATGACTAAACTCGAGTCCTTAAACTCGAGCTGTTTAATTACCTTGTTTTTCGGCCTCGCTGCGCGGCCTTGTTAGGAAAGTTTGTTCCCCCTTTCTTGCGGCCTTGCTCGCTTGTCCTTGCGCTATGTTAGTTATTGTCTTTTGGCCCAGCGTGAGAATTGCTCTCCGTCTTCCGGAGATTTGGAAAGGCAAATAACCCCGCGTTGCGTAACAGCGAGGTCGCACTCTCCTCTCCGGACGAGAGCGCGTTCCCTAGCAACATGGTCGAGGTCAGAGAATCGCGTGCCGTCCTTACGACTGCCCATGCGCGGAAGCCCGAGTTTGCCCTCGTGTAGTCGAGGTCACACTCCGTCCTTCGCTCTGGGTCGGACTTGCGAGTCTGTATCGGAGGTCGACTAGCTTGAAGATAAGCCATATAAAAAGCGGAGCGCGATCCAAATTGAGCAGTTATTATTGGAGTTCTATTCTAGTGAGTTGCATTCGGAGTTGTTATTGGAGTTCTTGATCTGAGTTTCACCTTCTGAGTTCAGTTCATTCCGATCTAACTCTAAGTTATGGAGTTAGACCCGATCGAGTATAGCACAATGAAGACTAAGCGCGGTAGTTAGTTGTATTCCAGTTGATTCCCGAGTCGAGTTCGAGTTGTTATCAGAGTTGATACACCACCCAGGCTATGGGTCGGTCTGTCGATCGAGTCAAGTCGTGGATTCATGTTTGAGATGTTGTAGTTTATATTGAATAAAACCAGCCATGAGCTGAAACAATATTACAGGAATACAGTCGTTACAATTGTGCCATTATTTCGAGAGCCACGCTACCATGGTCGATTAAGTGATTTAGAAACTATACAATATCATCATCATCATCATCCATCTTCATCCCCCATTGCATTTGTCGATCCGAACCCCGACATTTGTAACAATAGCATTATGGTCGCATCTAATTGCTGGGCGAATATCTGTTGCAACTACCTTAGAAATTAAGTTATTACTTATTAACCAATAATCAAGGCGTGATGCAACATTCAAAAATAAATTTCTCCACGTAAACTGTTTTTTAACTGGGTTTCTTTTTCTCCATATATCACATAAATCAAATTTTGTTATCAAACATTTTAAATTTATCGGGGTCTTATAATAATTATTTTTGTTCTCTTTTACATCATTATGAGTACAAAGTATTGAATTATAATCTCCACCTATTACCAATTCGTGGTGTTGCTTTTTATTTTGTTGAATCCAACAAGCAATTTTTTTTAAAAATTGTTCTCTAAATTTTTTTTCTGTTGGTGCATAAATATTGACAATACAATGCATGTATAACTATAACATAACCAAAAGATATCAAATTGAAGGTAAAAAGGGCAAGACAAAGTTCAGTCTGCGATTTCATTCGAATTAATGGTGCGAACAAAGGTAGGCAGTGTATTTAAGGTTCGCGTTTGAAAGGGAGGTTCGCGTTTGAAACATGACAAATAGTTTTTAAATATTATCCAATTGTTTAAAGTGTGGTTCAGTTTGGGTATAGAGGGCGCTGCACGAATCTATTTTGTGTGAGGTAATGAAAAACTGTGTGTAACATTTGAAAGAGCATACAACTTTAATGACAGAATAAACTTTATTTGATCAAAATTGGTTCAGATAAGTCTAAAATATCAATACAAAATATCAGATGGGAATAAATCTGTGCCCAAGATTTATTTGAAGATTTTGTTAAAGAATTAACAAAATGATTACACTTTTTCAAAAATGTTCAAAAGAGGTTTATAAATAGTTATTGATGATCTTTCTATTTAATTATAATTTCAACAAAACATCACATGCACATTTAAAATACTTAAAAATGGTTGAAACCAATGTTTTTTTTTATTAGAGAGCGCCCTCTTGACTTTAGCTTTTCTTTTTTCTTTCTTCTTTTTACTGATAACAGGCTTTTTACTATATAGTCGATTTTGTTATTTTGAATACCTTTCGCGGAGTAGTGTGGAGTTATAACAATTATTTTGTAATGTAATGGTGCAGGTTTGGATGACTAAAATTAAGTTTGACCAAAACTGTACTCTGTATACCAAAACTCAAATATCCCTTTTACTGAACTACGAATCTGCACAATAGCGTCTCAAAAAATATAACTGTATATAAATGGGGGAGAGGAGGCATGGCACAATGGTATATCACATGAGTGGCGTTAGGATACAGTCATAATGGTTATACACACAATCAATTATGTATTGTCACAATTTGTATCATTATTTGTGTGTAATGCATACCGTATTCATGTATGACTTATACTTTATTGGCATTTACTATAAAATCAGGGTTCCCATTTGCATGGTGCTGCTATCGTTACAAATGTGTGCACCCAAATTGTTGAAGGGTACAATTTTGATCGACTCCACCTCCCCCCCCCCCCCCCCCACACACTTTTTTTTTTAGAGATATTCGCACCCGTGTATGTTTACAGACGTAGTACAGAATTCATGGAATTTGCGTTCAAAGTTCAATCTCCGCAATGTTCCCACGCCGCCACGCGTGCTGCAATGCGGACGCGTTTAGCTACGACTATTCAAAACCGTTGATCAACGGTTTTGAAATAATGATTTTCAATTATCTTCATTACCAAAGGGACATTTAAAAAAATCTAACCCTATTTTATTCTTCTCTTACCATAAGCTAAACAACACGGCAGAAGAGAAACGAGGAAGCTCCAAGTATTTTTCGTGGAGTTAGACACTTTACAGGCATCACTTTAAAGGCAATGGTGAGTGTTGGTCAAACTTAACTTTAGTAACCAAAACCTGCACGATTACGGTACAAACTAATAGTTATAACTTCACCATGCTCGAAAAGTATACACAATTACAAACGACAAAGTAAAACCCCTGTTATCATTCAAAAAGAGCCGTTACAACTCGAAGTGTCAAATTAACTCTAGAGTTAGCCAGCGCGAAGCACTAGCGTTCTAGGTCCTATATAATACGGGACTGTAGTGCAGTGCGCGGTAATAGTACGTGTAGTATGTATCGCAACTCGCAAGCCCCATTCGTTCGCCTTTCGTTCAGAGTCGCGCTAACACACGGAGAGAACTCGAGAAGTCCATGAGGCGCATATATCACTGATTGTTTGCGGAATAGAGGGAAAAATCATAATCTTAATCCACCCGATAGTTGGATCACATATCGGAGAGTGAATTGCTGGTAAGTACCGTATCATATGTATAGTTTTAAGCACAATTAGCGTGCACACAAATATTTGGCTTCAGTTCTTTATTATGAAGACCTAGAACGCTAGTGCCTCGCACTAGCGTTCTCTAAAAAGTGATACCCGGGCGTCAACCACTTTTATATGATATTTTGAAAGCCAATTCCACAACAATTAGAGCATTTGAATGGGAATTATTATTATTTCCCATGTTTTTTTCGATGATCTTTCATATGGAATTGAAATCAGCCAAATCCGTTACAATTTATGTCGGGGGGGCACTTTGGAAATTACCAACACTCACCATTGCCTTTAAACAGTATATATTTCAAAGCTGAAATGTTTTCAAAATTGATTTTACCTCGCAGTTTAATTATTAACCAGTCGCAGCGTTGCCCAATAAAAAAAAAATGTAAGTAGGTGTACAAAGGCTTGTAGATGGCCCTCCCCAAGCGTAATGGGGTACAGCTATAGGTTACAGTCTGTTATTCCATGGATTGTACTAGCGGACAATCCATGGTTATTCCGAAGGTTCAGTTATTCCATGGATTGTACTAGCGGTTTAATTTTTTGAAAAAATCTTCTAATTATTTGGGCCCCAAATAATTATAAGATCAGATATAGTTATTGATATTTCAGCCATTTCTGGGTCGATTTTGACCAAATCAAGTTTTTTCTGCCATTAAAATTGCATGTTCTTTCAAATTCGACACTCAGATTTGCATTACCTCACAAAAAAATAGTGATGTGCAACGCCCTGGTCCTCTCTACCAAAACTGAACTACCTCTTTAAAAAAAGTGAAAATCTAACCTCCCGACTAAGGTTACAAAGTCTTATAACCTTTTGTCTCCGCTAGTACAATCCATGGTTATTCCGAGGGTTCGTTATTCCGAAGGTTCGTTATTCCGAAGGTTCGTTATTCCGAAGGTTCGTTATTCCGAAGGTTCGTTGATCCGAAATTAAAATCGGGTTCGTTATTCCGAAGGTTCGTTAGTCCTAAAATGAAATAGGGTTCGTTAATCCGAAAATTAAATAAATACGACGTAGAAAAGAATGGAGTTGATTTGATTTTGAGCAGTGTGGACTTGGGAAAGGGGATCAATCTTACTCTAATTGCCGTGGCTGCATGGGGGTGGGGGAGAAGGGGAGGGGGGGGGGGGCAAAGAGTGGCTTTACAATTCTAGTCAAATTGTATTTTATTTTTCTTTGTAAAACAGTGCAATAAGAATGAGATATATATATATTTATATCTTTCTCATGTAAAAAAAACCATGAAATAAAATATTATTTGTCTGAATTGTATGTATTTCATCATAAATAGCAACTAAGGGCGGGGGGGGGGGGGGGGGGGTTGCTATTTGAATCCCCGCAAGTGATGTTTTCCACATCACATTTTCACTTGGCAGGGGGGGGGGGGGATTGTTCCCTTTTTAATGTTCATGATTCCTTCATGCATGCATGTTTATGCTGTATTAATGATTTAAATTGATTTGGGAGGGGGCCCATGACACCTCCCCCCCCCCCCCTCCACCACTACGCCAGTGCGCACACACACACACACACACACACACACACACACAAACCCTATTTAATTTTCGGATTAACGAACCTTCGGAATAACGAACCCGATTTCATTTTAGGAATAGCGAACCTTCGGAATAACGAACCTTCGGAATAACGAACCTTCGGAATAATGCAACAAATGTTCGGGTTAACAAACCCTATTTCATTTTCGGATTAACGAACACTCAGGTATAGGAAATTTGCGTGTTCGGATTAACGAACCTTCGGAATAACGAACCTTCGGAATAACGAACCTTCGGAATAACGAACCGCACCCCAGCTATAGGGGGTAGGGGGTAGGGTACTTGCTCCTAATACTTTGGAAAATAACAAAATAAAATATAATGGGGAAGTCTGCGAAAAGAATAAATGAATGCACGTGTGCCCAAACATCATTCGCGTGTCCCCCTCCCCAAATTAGAAATCATGTGCATTGTACGGCCTTGCTGTGCAGCGATTGGTACTAATAACTTCAGGTTGTGATAGCAGAAGAATGATGTTACTAAGTCCCGTTAATGTTTAATATCTCCATAATGAGTGATATATTAAAATAAAAACCCACTTCATTATTATGTTACCAGAAGCTAAACAACAAGGTACTAAGAAGTGTGAAAGCTCCAAGTGATTCGAACTGGTCTCGAGACCTTATACAAATGGTTCATGCAGAACTATTAGGTCCTTTTATGATCAAAGAGGGGGGATTGAACCCTCCCCCCCCCCCCCGGGTACGCCTATAGTTTTAGCCCATCTTTTACTTTCCTCTGTCATATACCATTTCTCTTTTTCTCAGTCTCCGTCGTTCGTGCACCGAACATCGTGTCCCCATCCCTCATCTTAAAGGGGTAGTTTATTTTTGGTAAGGCTGAACTTAAACGGGTAGTTTAGTTTTTGTAAGGCTGAACTTTAGTAGCCAAAACCTGCACAGTAACATTATAAACTAATAGTTATAACTCCACCATGCTCGAAAGGTATACTTATACAAAATTATAAAGGACTAAGTAAAAAGCCTGTTATCATTCAAAAAGAGCCATTAAAAGACACGAGGGCGCTTTTTAAAAAGGCATTGGTTTTAACCATTTTCATACAAAATTATGCATGTGATGTTTTATTGATGTAGTGATTAAATAGCGAGATCATCAACAACTATTTAAAAAACGCTTTTGAAATTTTGTGAAAAAGTGCAAGCATTTTTAATTTTTTTTCTAAAAATCATCTAATTATTTGGGCCCCAAATAATTATAAGATCAGATATATTTATTGATGTTTCAGCCGTTTCTGGGTCGATTTTGACCAAATAAAGTTTATTCTGCATTAAAATATCATGTTCTCTCAAATTCGACACTCAGTTTTTCATTACCTCACAAGAAAATTGTGATGTGCAGCGCCGTCTCTACCAAAACTAAACTACCCCTTTAAGCTACGCAATACATATCGGTCTTCAGTGGGGACAAAGATCACAATTATCATGTGCATGATATCGAGTATCTCTATTGTTTTGATCGATAATGTTAATAGGCAACCACAAACGTGATCATGGCAACGGCATTTGCGTCAAGGCAGACTTTCATTTGAAAATGCAGTGCAATAGTTTGCTGCAAGTGCCTTTAAAGGTACACCTGAGCCCGGCGGTGTCACTTCTTCAAAGGTAGGACACATGATCGCTCTGGAGGTTGAAAATGACTCCCTATTTCGCTGGGTTTCAAGTACATTTTTAGAAAATTACCCCCCTATTTATCGCAAAAAACAGGTACCGGTAAGTGACAAAATGGCCTTTGAAGTTACCCTATTTTTGTATTTTCAGGTACACACTTACAAAAACGCCTCCTTTTCAGGATTTCAAGTATACATCATTTTAGAATAAAAACAAATGCTTACATTTTTTCAAAAACTTTCAAAAGAGGTTTTTAAATAGTTGTTGATGATCTCTCAATTTAAACATTATTTCAGCAAAACATGACATGGATAATTTTGTATGAACATTTTTGGTTGAAACCAATGCTTCTATAGAAAGCGCCATTTTGTGTTTTAATGACTCTTTTTGAATGATAACAGGCTTTTTACTTAGTCGTTTGTAATTTTCTAATATCTTTTTAGCATGGTGGAGTTACAACTAGTAGTTTTTAATGTTTGTATATCTTATTTTTGCGGAAATTATAAACAGGGTATATTTTCGAGAACAAGTTCGCAAAATTTTAAATTAAGGATATATTTACTCGAAGGGACTCATGCAAATTCATTTCGCGAAATGTCTGCGGATAATTGATTCATAAAATGGTGATTTTTGTTGGTATACTTGAAATCTTGAAAATGGAAAAATTTTGAAAGGCAAGGTGCGAACTTACTCACCGGCCGAAAATACATATGTACCCATTTAACCGTCGTCCAACGGTTTAATCAGATTTAGGTCTATATAACTCCACGAAAAGATATTTCAAGCCCTAATTATTTTCAGGCATGCTAGTAAATGACATTTCCTTTCATATATGACAATAACCTCGCAACTTTTGAATTTTGGCTTGCAAAAGAGGATCTATCCCTTTAAACAGGCGCGTCGATCCGTCCGGAAACACAATGCATTGAGGGAGTGGGGCGAGCATTGTTCACAAAGTAACAATGCTCACATGCTCACCGCCCCCCCCCCCCCCCCCCCCCATCCCCAATGCATTGTGTGTTCCTTTTCGAACGAATTGACTCCTCTGCCTTTCAATACTAATTAATTTATAGTGGACTTTTACAAGCACATCCATCAAAACGCGACTGTATACAGTCTGACATCGTCATAAAGCAGCATGGATTTTATTTTCCATCTGAGGTTTCAAATGAAGCTCCAATGAAGAACATTCGTGCATGTGTAAACAACCATAATGAAATTAACTCTCAATTGGCGCTATGCCAACCTACTATATAATGTCAGTGTGGAATATATCATTATAATTATTAATTCGTGTTATAAGTTTGACCTCGTCGCATTTGGTAATTAAACAATATGGATATTTTGAAGCTAAAATGTTTATAAAAATTGATTTTACCTTGCTATTATTCACCAGTCGCAGCGTGGCTCAATGAAATACATGTTGTATCTGCCCCCTCCCCCATATTCAATGGCATGTGCCCCCAATACTTACTGTAAAATAAAACAATACAAAACCTATGGGGAAATTTGTGATAAAATCAGTGAATACATATAATGTGTGCCCCCAAATCATTCGCGTGTCCCCCTCCCCAAATGTATTAATATGTGCCTGTACGCCCTTGCTGTACAATGATTGGTACTAATTTGTTATTGAATCGTGTGTCATTTTTCAAGTGTATAATTAAAATATATATATTCGATACAAATTGAGTTTTCATTAGGATGTTTGAGAGAACATATTTCTTGGATCAAAAGAAGAACATTGATCCAAAGAGACACTCTGTATCTATGCAAATAAGGCCTAATTTCCTAAACATCTATGACGATGGTGTTTTTTTTAGATATTGGACAGAACATATTCCCATGAATAAATCTGCATAAATTAGACCTTATTTGCATAGATACAGAGTGTCTCTCTGGATGAATTTTCCTCTTTTGATTCAAGAAATATGTATGCCATATGCTCTTTTAAAATTAAATAAAATATCATCAAATAAATCTGGGCCCACGATTTATTCCAATTGGATATATTGAATGATATTTCAGACATTTCTGAACCAATTTAAATCAAATAAAGTTTATTTTGTCATTAAAATTCAGTTTTTCATTATCTCACAAAAACATTCTCGTGCAGCGCCCTCTATACCAAAACTGAACGACCCCTTTAGTACTTGCTACTTGTTTCTATATAGTCATACTCATAATGCATATACAGTAAATTGTCACAAAGTGGATTTCGATGTTTAACAAACAAACGATCACAGGGATGACAAACATAATTATTCTGAATCAACAACCATCGGGAAGCCTGATTATTTTCCTTCAATATGACACTAAATATGTTTATTTTTTCAACCTACCTTCATACATTTACAACTATTACAGTTTTGAGACATACTTAGTATAAGCAATTAAGTCTGGCTAATGTATAATTGATAAGTCAGTTGCATTTCTGCGGAGGGAGGAGGCACGCTCCCCCTCCCCTGCACATCCTCCCAATAATTTGACAAAAACAACAATTATGATTGTATGGTTAAGCACCAGTCTAGCAATTAGGAGGTCTTGGGTTCGATTCCCCGCGACGCCTATTTTACTTTGCTCATTTTCAATCATTTGAGATATTTTTAAATCAGTTTCCTCTATGTTTGAATTAATAAAAACAAACAAAAATACAAAAACAGGAAGGGAATCCTTCATAACGTAAAGAAATACATACTCCTCCTTAATCCGCATGCCCCTCCCATTAGCCCTACCACAGATTCTATGCCACTATATTGGTAAGTGTATAATTAGTATTATATCCTACATGAATGAAATCCTGTTCAGTGATTGGTCTACATAGCGTCATGTGACCAAACATAGTAATGCCCATGGAGAAAAATGTGCTATGCGTGACGTCATTCATGGAATAGTAAATGCTATTCCATGAATGACGTCATAGACGCCGGGTGATCATATTGAGCCCATAGAGATGCAGGATATAAAACTTCCCTGCGAGCAGAGGTCTTGTTTTAGCTTGCGAAAGATTCCCGACGAGATTTCTCAAAGAGTTATTTAAAAAGAAATACAGCATATTTTCACCCGTAAATATCAATAAGTTCCAAAGAATATTCTAGAGATGCATTTCATATATAATGTAGCGGTATTCGAATTTTAAAATAACTACAATGGTGCACATTGTGCATCGTTGTTCTTCTGTGGTCGTGACACTAATTCGTCATTTAACAATCGGACGCGGTGTGTACTTCTACTTCTACTTCTACTTGGGTACTCGACAGGGTCCATCAGTCAGGACGTAGAGTCGAGGGGAACCGGTGAGGTGTCCCATTAATTGCCGATTGAGGCAACTGCTCCCGCAAAGGCTCCTAGTGATGTAGAAGCCAAGATATTATTGGGGAGCGCATTCCATGCTGTTACAGTTTGTGGGAAGTAGGAGTTCTGGTAAAGCTGAGTTCGAGTATGTATATGCTTGAGCTTATTTGGGTGGTATTGTCTGGTGATGCTTGGGGCCATTGGTGTGAGGAGTTGGTCAGGTGTAATTGCTACCATGCCATTCTGAATTTTGTAGAGGAGGCTAAGGCAGGAGATGTGTCTGCGTCTTTCCAGTGTACTCCATTGAAGTTGTTGAATCATAGCAGACACACTCTCAGAATGGCGGTATTGTTGAAGAACGAATCTTGCTGCTCGCCTCTGTACAGCTTCAATCTTTGAGATGCTCTTCTTTGTTGATGGATTCCAGACTGTTGCACAATATTCCAAGCGAGGTCTAACCAGGGAGAAGAAGGCTTGTTGTCGAATCTTCTGGGAAGAGCGTCGTAGATTCCTATTGATAAGCCCGAGCATTTGGTTGGATTTCGATGCAATTCCATCAATGTGTTTTTGCCAGGATAGGTTGTGAGAAAAGGTAAGACCCAGGTATTTGTAGTTTTGAACTGCTGTAAGTTGAGTATTGCCCAGTAGGTAATTGCCTTCATTGTTGTTTCGGCGGAGTGAGAACCGTAGAAGATGACATTTCTCTGTGTTGAATTTCATCTGCCAGGTAAGAGACCATTGATGAAGGCGATCAAGGTCCCGCTGAAGCGCATGGTGGTCCGAGATGTCATGAATAGGATTGTATATAAGACAGTCATCTGCAAACAGCCTTAGCTTGGACGTGATACCATGGGAGATGTCATTTATAAATGTGATGAACAATAGGGGGCCCAGTACCGTTCCTTGGGGAACACCAGATGACACATGGATCGTGTCAGATGCTTGTCCATCTACAACCACCCGCTGGGATCGGTCTGTGAGGAATGATCTGATCCATTGCTGATCTGATCCATTGCTGTATGATTGAGTGACCCCCGCATCGGCACCCTAAAACATTTCCGACAGTTTAAGACTTAAAAATCATTCAAATTTCTTGAAATTGTACTCACATATTGAGAAAATAGCCCGGGGGGGGTACTCAGATTATAGTAGGACGGGGGTGTGCGGCTGAGACCTCCAAACCCATACCCACATCTAAGGGTCCTTTTGCGAAAAGGGGACCCATGTCTAAGGATTTTTTTTCGCCTGCGGCGCATGTTTTGGGCGTATTTCCCGCTGCGGGGCATGTGTTTTGGCGTATTTCCCGCACATTTTGTGGTTTTAAGTTAGCGAGCGTAGCGAGCTTGAAAATTTTTGCTATATCACATCGGCAAACCCAAAAATCCCGTATAAAAAAGGGGAAATTTGAAAAAGGGGACCCATGTCTAAGGATTTTTTTGATGAAAAGGGGACCCATGTCTAAGGACCTTTCTTGAAAAAGTCACCCTTCCGAGCGGCACATCCCCGTATACCCAATATACGTGAGTACCCCCCCCCGGGGAAAATAGTGCAGATTCCGATGCGATGATCAGATTTGCGATACATTAATTATATTTCGAGATATCGCCTTCGAACGCGCGCGTTGTTTTTTGGCTTCACAAGTTCGAAGTGTTTTTAATACCGGCACCCCCTCAACCCTCATTGACAGTGCACGCAACTCAAAATTTCTTGTGCGATGTTGGTATTATTTATCGTATTACTCGTAGCGGACGATCAACGCATTATTTCTCCTCAAAATTTCGACCAGTTCAGTTTCTAAGGGTAGCGCGCAACATCTCATGCGCGATTTTTTACAACACGCGCAAAAACAAATATTACGCGGGGTGCCGATATTAAAAACAGTGCCGATGTGTAGTACACCTACTGCACTAGGTGTATGTCTAATGTACGAATAACTATTTTCTCCATACAACACGTATGTAGTATGTAAAGCAGGTTAATTATTCACTTTGATGCGCGCGTTTTGCATTTGAGTGCGCATTAGTTGTTAAGGCGCGTAACCATGAATGGAAAGATAGCGCAATACGCGCTCTGCGCTAGGACTATTGCGCAAAGGGGGTCAGTGTCACAAACAGAACATAGTCAGTGCAGTGATGGTTCCATGATCAATGTTTTGTTTTTCATTATATTTTTCTTTAATTTAATTGAAATCATTTATTGTTGCGATGATTATGATTATGCGAAGGATATAAAACAAATATATCATGCACTATTTCGAGCCACTAGTGAAATTATGGATTCCTCGGTGACAGAAAAAGCACTATGTTCTTCGGGTCTACGACCCTCAGAACATAGTGCTTTTCCTGTCACCTCGGAATCCATAATTTCAACTAGAGGTTCTCAGTGCATGGTATATTTGTTTATTATACACTCTAAAAACACCCAGGTCAGACTGACCCGGAAAAAGAGTCCGTTGGGGCCACACTCCATTCCGCGTCAAAAAATGACTCGGAATGGGGTCAGATGTTACCCTATTCCGAGTCATTTTTTGACCCGGAATGGAGTGTGGCCGCAACGGACTCTTTTCCGGGTCAGTCTGACCCGGGTGTTTTTAAAGTGATATCCTACATGAATGAAATCCTGTTCAGTGATTGGTCTACATAGCATCATGTGACCAAACATAGTAATGGCCATGGAGAAAAATGTGCTATGCGTGACGTCATTCATGGAATAGTAAATGCTATTCCATGAATGACGTCATAGATATTGAGCCCATAGAGATGCGTGTTATAAAACTTCCCTGCGAGCAGATGTCTTGTTTTAGATTGCGAAATATGCTCGATGAGATTTCTCAAAGAGTTATTTAAAAAGAAATACAGCATATTTTCACCCGTGAATATCAATAAGTTCCAAAGAATATTCTAGAGATGCATTTCATGAATAACGTAGCGGTATTCCAATTTAACAATAACAACAATGGTGCACATTGTGCATCGTTGTCCTTTTGTGGTCATGACACTAATTCGTCATTTAACAATCGGCCGCGGTGTGCACTGCACTAGCTGTATGTGTAATGTACGAATTACTTATTTCTCCATACAATTACACGTATGTAAAGCAGGTTAATTAATCACTTTGATGTGCGCGTTTTGCATTTGGGTGCGCATTAGATGTTAATGCGCGTAAACATGAATGGAAAGATAAGCGCAATACGCGCTCTGCGCTAGGACTATTGCGCAAAGGGGGTCAGTGTCACAAACAGAACATAGTGCTGTGATGGTTCCATGATCAATGTTTTGTTTTTCTTTATATTTTTCTTTAATTTAATTGAAATCATTTATTTTTGCGATGATTATGATAATGCGAAGGATATAAAACAAATCACTATTTCGAGCCACTAGTGAAATTATGGTTGCCTCGGTGACAGGAAAAGCACTATGTTCTTCGGGTCTAGCGACCCTCAGAACATAGTGCTTTTCCCATAGAGGCTCTCAGTGCATGGTATATTTGTTTACTGTCTCAGTGCACCTACTTCAAATTTAGTCATCATCATATAAACAAAAATACTGCAGGAGGTAAGTAGGTTCAAATTGTTTAGTACGCCCACTCAGGTAAACTGAAACTGAAAGGTAACAAACATATATTTGTATCGCGATTCGAAAATCGATTTTAAGTCGTGCGTATCACATACATCGCATACAGGGGACCACCTGTCCAGGCAAAGAACAAAACATTATTATATGTTTTGGTACCGTTTTGTGATATCAAATAGATATACCCAACATTTCGCAAAGAGTTGTATAATAACAAAGCAATTAATTTCCACCACTTACGGAACCACTGCTATTTCCTGGTTCCATTATACGGACCAACCATTTGCGAGTGCGCCAATGCTATTCACGCGTACGTTTGTAGACAATAGATTCCTGGGCGATTCGTTCGCTCTGCACATATCGCAACTCACCGCACACATCGCAGTCTTCGCAATTCAGACCGCATGAACGCATGCTTTAGAATGGTGATGCGTTTCCAATAATATATCTTTTTTGTTGGAAACAAATTTTGTGAACTTGTTGATGGAATGGAATACTAAAGATGTTACCTTTCTTTAAAGGACAATGAAATCCAGACAAATTGTTGTATGCACTATAAGACACTAAATATAATGAATAGTCTCTGAAAATTTGAGTACAATCGGTCAAGAAATAAGAAAACTATGGCTCTTTGAAAAAAGCCATGTATTTCCTCGAGTGACTCAAATTGGCAATGCACTCTGGCAAAGTTGTGGACAACTCCCCATACATTTTGTACACAAAATTTCAGTTTTGTTCAATTTTCTCAAAATGTATGTTTACCCTTCGTTCGAGTTCAACATATGTTTTGTAGAATGCTAAGTTTTATACATAACATATCATGAGTTTGGGGAATGGAAAAATGTAACTATGAAGAAAACTGTAAAAATGGGAACATTTGTGTACAAAACATATGGGGAGTTGTCCACACACTTATCAGAGTGCGTTGCCAATTTGAGTTCCCCATAGGAATAAATGGACATCTTCAAAGAGCCGTAGTTTTCTTGTTTCTTACCCGATTATGCTCTAACTTTCAGAGATTATACTTCTTAATCTCTTCAATACTATGAAAGCAACATTTTGCTGGGGTTTCATTGCCCTTTAATAAGAATATCATTTTTGGCTGGTGGTACCCTTTAAAGTACTCCAATTGGCGCCAAGCCAAACTTGTATGGCCTATCGGAGTGCTGTTGCCATGTACCTGCTATATTATAGTCTGTGTATAATTTGTAAGACAGAGTGATATATTCTGAGCGCGGCTGCCTGAAACACCTCGGGGACTCAATATGTAGCCCTTCATCGGACTTACTGGCGTTTTCATATCTCATGAGTGAAACGTACCTCCGCCCCTCCTCCTCCCCCCCCCCCCCCCCCCCCCCCCACCCCGCTCCGAATGCAGTGAGGGTTTACACGGATAACACTCCGGCCCCCGGACATGGCGAAAATGGTATGTATTTGAGACAGTCAAATCTCATGCGACTATACAACAACTTTAGGTTGACTATACATTAGTACATCCCCATCCCGCCCATCACAACTTGTGATCCATTGATTTTTGTTTTGTTTTCAAAAGTTATTTTTGGGACTTCAATCATAATATCATTGTTCGATTCTTCTGAACGGCATGTGATATTTGTATGAATAAAAACGTGTAACATCTACCTAGTGAAAAGGGGTGAACATTTAAGGCAGACTTTTAGATCCTCGATCGTTTGCAAGAGGTGTCCGAAGTCTGGTACGAAGACCGAAACTTGCAATTTAACTTAAGTATCTCCAAGATTAAGGAGACATCTACAAATTGTAAAAAAAACCCACCTCATTATTCTGTTACCATGGTTACCAGAAGCCAAACAACGATGTACTATAGACCAGAGAGGTGTGAGAGCTCCAATTGATTTTGTTTCGTTTTGACAGTTTGATTTGAAAGTTAATGGATCACTTTAATTAAATGGCAAGTTGACTGTGGTTGCTAACTTGATATCACAATAGAAGAAGTACAATGTCGATGTACTTTGCCCTTTTCGTAAGCTACGCCAATATACCGTCGTCAAAACAAGAGCCCTACGCGTTTTGGCAAAAGACACAAGTCATTATCATAATGATCTCGTGCTTGGTATTGATTTGATTCATTATTTGGTCGATAATGATAATGCACACCTGAACGTGATCATTGGATGTGATCATGGCAACGGCATTTGCGTCAAGCCACACTTGTATTACAGTGGGGAAGATGTTTTAAAGCTTAATAACAGTTTTAGGGAAACGGCCAAAACAAAAATGGTAATGTATGGCCTTGTGACAATGTGAATTAATATATTACAAATTAATATACAGTACCTTATGTGAAAGTTGACAAAATTCACATTAAAGATTACTATTTTAGCAATACAATTTTCGAAATAATTTCGGCGGTGCAGCTGATAAACAACGACTGATTAAGAAATATTTGCTTAATTTTGGAAGAAATTTCAGCCCCTTACACATAATTATTTGTGTAATGGGAAAATAATAGATACGAATGAGAATCAAAGAAACATATTGATAACCTCATAAACCAATCGGTTATAATTAGTATAATTGTACAGCAAATGAGACACAAATACCTTTAAATGATAGGTAACGTCTGCGCATGCGCAGTTTTGGCATCAGTGGATCGATAAGGCTCATGTACGGGGCTAACCCATCGATATACACCACTGGATACAGCGTGCTGTACACTGCCACATTCACGGCGCTGAAGCCGCCGCACAAAACCGGAAGTAGTTAAAAGTACACCCATCCATTGCGCATGTCGATATTCCCGTGTATTGGAAATGTGTGTAAATAGTGCGAGCAGATTGAATTGTTTATGTTCGTACACCAAAAATAACTGTCAATTTAATTTGTAATTATCAGGGATGCCAGTTTTAAGATAGTTGTATGAATACAGACCCTGTTCACTTTGAATACCAGGCTCATTTCGAGTCATTTTTGCATTTAATTGTGGTACTATTAATTCAATATTCTATGCCCAGCGGCTTGCTTATTATTTTGTTTCCTTTTTCTATTAATTACCCCTCTTTTTGGGCGGGGGATAGGGGAGGAGGGGGCTGGGTTGAGAAAAAACTATTACAACGAATGTCGTAATAATAATACTAATAATATTTATCATATATTTTATATAGAAGGGAGGAAAATGCTTGAATACTTTAGTACCGTAAACCAGGGTGACTTTGGCCGCAGGGGTGACTTAGGCCACTTTTTGAGATGAATGTATTTTCATCAAGCCTCACTTTATAGAACAAATTTCAAATGTATTCTTATAGGGTTATGTATAGAATCAGAAATTAGTTCGAAATAGTAAGACTTGATGAAAATCCTTCTCAAAAAGTGGCAAAGTCACACTGGTTTACGGTATCATGTATTATACATGACATGATTCATGTTGCTCCTCAATAATTAACTGAACATTGGGCAATATGTGTGTGGTTTTTTGTTTACCAATTGTTTTTCTAAAATCACAATCAATCAATCACATTATATATCATCACATTTCTCATTTCCCCATCTCCCATTTTTATTCTCAATTGATCTAATTCCGATCTTTACACTTGGCAAAGCTGCCTTAATTACCAAAGCGCACACATGACACCAAAGTACACATGACACACACTCACACGCAGAAACATGCAAGCTACAATATAAACAAACACATATAGGTCCCGTTGCAGAAAGAGATCAATTCAAATGTAAGTTACAATGGATTGTAAGTCAGAAACTTTGCACGTTTCAACCAATCAGAGTTGTGCATTGGCCATTGCTGCATATTCAGAATACATGATCTGACTTACAATTAATTGTAACAGACAATCGATAGCATCTCTTTACAAATAAAGAAGCAATTCGCACTGTCATATAAAATATAATTACAACTGTTGTTGTTTTCTATTTCTGAGTCAATAAATATATAAAGCCAGTTATACAATTCGATACATGTACTTCATACACACGTTCATGTAATTAATACTTCATCTTCAACCTAGATCTTGATTTCACATACATGGCATAAAAATAGACACACATCTTCCCTTTACAAATCTCCCGAAACTCCTTTCTGGTTCAAAACATAGTGATGGCTGATGCTACTTTTGAGGTTTTTTTTATTTTATTATAAATTCTCCTAACATGAAATATTTCATGGCAATACAAAATTAACACATGTAGTAAGGGTGTCTTACAACACTATTGATGGCGATTAAACGTTAATCTAAAAGACTCAGAATGCAATTAATTACAGTACACAATATCCTTTACGCCAATGCACGGCCTCACGGTGTGGCGCTTGGGCACGCTTAGAGACTTAAATGTATGGTTTGTGATTATGCGCTATGGGCAACTCCACGAAAAATGTTACCCGAGGATGGAAAAATGAAACTCATGGGACAGCCTTGTTAACTACTGGATAGTAATGAGGAAGGACCATATTTTGATGACTAAAGGAAAAAAGTTTGAAATTCAATGCAGAATTTTTTTTTTGTTTGGCCATTGAAGTTGGGACAAAAATTATATGTATTACCCCTAAAATGATGAAATTTGCATCCATTGTTTGTGAAATAAAATTTTAAAATATGGATCACTTCAGAACAATAATTCTACTTCTAATATCTTGTTTATGTTTTGTTTTAACATCATAGAAAAGGAAATTGTGTAAAAATCTTTACTTTTTGAAAACTGTTATTGGATAAAATCTTGATTCTTACAACATTGATGTGTAATGTCCGTGACGTTTTAGATATAAAAGTTTTTGTAGAAGTCCTAATTCAATTTAATTTAAAATTAATTTGCAAAGCTAGAATGTGATATCATAAAGTATATCAAGAGCATTTACTAAAATATTTGATGGTTTGTCCAGAATGGCGTCACGGACATTACGTTACGGCTGCGTCACGGACATTACATACACAGTGAAAAGTATAAAAAAGCAGAGCTAAACATTTTCAAGCATTATTTTCTTAAGTAAATCTCTTATTTTAGCCAAGAAATAAGATAATCCCAAGTAACAGGGGGACTACTACCATGACTACCTTCCTGGTACAAGTTTTAAAAAATTGTATCGTTAATCAGATAGTAAACTTTGAGTCAGTACTCTGAACTATTTATAAAACTAAATTCCTTGCTCAATTTGAACATGCATGTCTCAATAATCAATAAAGACTTGACTATAACTTACTGGGAGGAGAAATAGATGGTTAAATCTCATATAGTATGATCAAATTGCAAAAATTATACTCTTAGTCCATGATTTTCCATGTGTTATGCACATGATGTTCACAACTTTTTTTATATTTTAAATTTTTTTTGCACAAAACAGCATTGTACTTCATCAAAAATGTATAATATTGTTTAAAATAGCTGAACATTTGGGTTACTGCACATTCTTTTGAAAAATTTCAAATTTTACAATAATTTTGGAAAAAATTATTGCTATTTTTAAAATAATTTTTTGCTAATTAAAAACAAAACTGAAATATAATTTTTTTCCTCAAAACTGTTTGATTACATATCAAATATACAATAAAAAAAGTTTCATGCACAATGGAGCAATTTTTGCGGGTTATTTCCGAGTATAGAGAAAGTGGACAAAAGTGTAATGTCCGTGACGCTAAAAATGTAATGTCCGTGACGCAACGTTCTGTTGTCTAGATCACATATGCCTTGCCCGTTTCGCAAAAAACCACTTGGATTCAATTCATCATTGCCTTGTCTATAATTTAGTACCTAAATCACCTTTGTGAGGTCTAAGAACTCACAGACTTTTGCAAAGATGTATATGGATGCAAAAAGTCATGTCCAAAACATGTAATGTCCGTGACGGCGCACATTTTGCAGAATTACTCAGTAACGAATTGGATAAATGTTCTGAAACTTTTTTTGAATACTTAACCAGGCTATTGATTTGTAATAAAAATAAAAATTAGACATTAGTTACAGGTATGAATTAGTAGTGGCATTGGAAAGTCATGAAAATTCTCTGATTTGTAATGTCCGTGACGCTGGAGTTGCCCCTATATAAAAACGGTTTATTGTTATTGTACTATTGGGCACGAGTTCAACTATTACTATATATAAATGTCTCCATTCAATTAAGGAGACTTTTTAAAATCATTTTTCATTACCCTGTTTCCATAAGTTGGCCGGATGATTGTTACGTTATACGTCTATGACACGACATGGAAAGGTACACAATTGCACATAAATGAACCCCGGAGTTGAGCTGATGCGAGTTGAATTTATGCTGCTGCCTGGCTTCAAATCAAATATATAGGGCGCTGCTGCTGTATCCATCCTAGAATGCAGTCGATGGCTAGTGAGAAGAGGCATCTCATCAGGAATCTAAGTAAGAGAGAAAAGAACAGATCAGATGTTTAGTTTTACATGCAAGGCCAGCCAAGGAAAAGGACAAGTAATCTGAGCACTTTTGACAAAATGTGTATTTAATTTCAGGATGTATAGACCAAACTATCAATACCAAACTACATATGATTTAAAAATCTTAAAATTAGATTTAGCCTCAATGACATTGTCATTGATAGATGCAATATGCGCTATATGCCTACTAGTACTGTAGTAAGCTTAAATTTACATACAGTTCTATGTATGACTCGAGGAAGGCTATCTAGAAATGTAGATTATAATCATTTGATATGCATACATTTATTTTGAATTAAAAAAATCAAATTCATGTGTTTGGAAAGTTAACTTGCCCTTTAACAATATACTAGCTAGCCCAATTTTGGCATTCAATTAAGAAAGTTAGTTTGTAAAGCATAGTCAATAATAAAATGTATTGATATGCAAGACGGCAATAAGTTTGTAACGTAAACAGATTGTGAAATAACTGTAAAACGTAAAGACACAAGTGAATAAATCACACAAATATTGCTTTTTCTCAGACCTAATACAGTTACTCACCAATAAAGGGCTCTTCTGCAGTAATAAAACTCACGATGCCAGAATATTGCGTTTTGAGTCCTCGAAAATGACAGATATAACACGTAAGTGAATGGAGCACTTTTGTCCTTGGGTGTACTTTTGGATATTGCGGACACTGTCGCTGGCTTCATGATGGGGGCGCTGTTGGTATATCCAGTGGTATAGATCGGTGGGCTAACCCCCAATTGTGTGCTACAATGTACTAGAAACTATAAAACAGAATGATAACAGTAGTTTGCCGACACACCCGCATAATATGGGTGCGCCCCTAATCAGTAAGCCCACATACACCACTGGTCCCAGGCACCAATTGTTGCGAACCAATTATCATACCATGTATACATACAAATGTTGTGATATTAGACGGTACGTGTTGGCAAGCAACAAGAGGTGTGTGAGAGTAGTAGCTTGTCTGTAAAAGATAGCTTACGAAACATCTTTGATTGGCAGGATCAACCAATTTTTAGGTAAGTTCATTTGTATTCAATCTTAAAGGGACTTAAATTGTCCAAATCCTCAAACCTTACTTGGAACTGTAGTGATTTTCCCATACCTTGTCATATTCATATTAACAAAAGAAACAGGGGCAGGTTTCGGTTTTTCAAATTTCCATTTCGTTCAAAAGATATTTATATAAATAGATATATAAATGTTCATATTATTATTATTATTATTATTATTATTATAACTATTATTATTTACGATTGAAGTGTTCATATGTTAAAGGTGCACCTGTAAAGTGTTAGATATTGCCCAAAATGACATTTGAGACTTCAATCCTATACCAAAATCGTTGTAAGATAATGTCCAAATGGTGTGTGAAAGTTTCCTTGAAAAAGAACACTGCTTTCCTGGTTAAAAAAACGAAAACTTCCGTCAGCTTTTACAACGAATTACTGTTTGACGTTTATGAGGTGTATTGCCGTTCTTTAACGCTCTTGAGCTGAATGATAGATATCGTCATACTTAAGGGGCATTTTAGAAAATCAAACCCTTTTTTCTTCTTTTACCATAAGCCAAACAACACGGTAGAAGAGAAATGTGGAAGCTCGAATTAATTTTTGTGGAGTTAGACACTTTACAGGTGCACTTTTAGATTGCTTTTACCGGATAACTTTAGCCGTGTACAAAGTAAGTGCAATGGGTTAGTGAGTATCACTTTGCATGTTTGCAGCAAACATCCAGTTAACGTGAGGGTTGTACACATTAAAGGGATAGTTGAGTTCTGGTAATGGAGTGGGCACACGATGCTTGCGACGACCTGCAACAGCCTGCAACAGGACAATAGAACTTATGAAGGGCCGATTATGTTCGAAATAAATGGACGTTACAACAGAATGGAAATATCGCAATAAATTCGGTCTAATTCCCAATTATAGCCATAAATAGGTTTTGTGTATTACATTTAGGCTAAAGTAAACCTAACATGTTATTTACCGTGCTTGATAAGCATCATAAGCCTGGTTTTGGGTTGTCGATCGAACAATAGCATGACTGGTCACGAGGAACGCATGCGCCGTGTGTTCTCTTGCGACGGCAGGTTCCCGTCGCAAGTCTTGTCGCAAGGTTTTTGAACATCAAAAAGTCGGTTCAAAATCCGTTGCGATCAAAACAATAGAAGCGAGAGAGAAAGAGCATGCGGTGATTGTGGTGATTGCGGTTATTGTGGTGGCTTCATCTTACCCTATTGACCTATTGAAATTGCATCCATGGCAAATATTCATGGTTTGGTAGACAATACTTAATCCAGAATACTTCAGGCAAGTCTCGTCGCATGCGATGACCTATTGAAATCGTATCCATGGCAACGATGCATTGTTTGGTAGACAATGATTTATCCTGAATACTCCTGGCAAGCCTCTAGATATTTCTGCTTTTCATCAAAAGTTATTTATTCTCATTACACACCCTCACCATTGAAAGGGAGGTATTCAACCGACATATTAGTATTGTCATGATTGGGATTGGCATCCACGTGACAACGAAGGTGGGGGGGGGGGGGGGGGATCTCGGCTATTGCGCTCTTGGGTCCTTCATGTCCCACAGTTATTATTGTTGTTGTTTTCTCCCTTGTTTACCGCGGTAATTTATATTTGGCCCATTGGGGGTCTTTGTATGAGCTAAAAGCCAAAAGCTTGCACCACGTCCTATGTTTATATTTTGCAACATTTGTCTTTGATATGGCTCCATTACTCAGGCTAAATTCATAATAAGCTTGGTGCACTAATACTAGGGTAGCTCACCGCTAGCATGCTCCTCGGGGAGTAGAGGATGTGTACAATGCTGGTCTGACGCTCAGAGACTATTATTATTAATTATTATTAAATAATATTATTGTTATAATTATCAATATTACTATTATAATAATTATTATTATTAGGAGTAGTAGTAGTAGTAGTAGTAGTAGTAGTAGTAGTAGTAGTAGTAGTAGTAGTAGTAGTAGTAGTAGTAGTAGTAGTAGTAGTAGTAGTAGTAATAGTAGTAGTAGTCCATAATTTGTGCTTCAAGACCATATCAATATATGAGCAGAGAGATATTAACGCTCATCCTTGAATTGCGGAACATTTTGTGAGCATTTATATTGTTTATCTGCAGTGAGTTTGTACAGGGCGGTGATGTATTACAGACTTTGGCAAAATCCGCCTTTCATATGTGCACGTGACCAATCGCAAGCTGTTGCAGGTCGTCGCAAGTATCGTGTGACCACTCCATAAAGAGAGTACAGTTTTGGTCAAACTGAAATTTAGTAACCAAAACCTGCACCATTACATTACAAACTGATAGTTATATACACCATGCTCGAAAGGTATACAAAATTACTAATGGCTTAGTAAAAAGCCTGTTATCATTCAAAAAGAGCCGTTAAAACTCAAGAGGGCGCTTTCTAAACCCTCATCGGTTTCAACCATTTTAAATAAAATATTGTGCATGTGAAGTTTTGTTGAAATAGTGATTAGATAGAAAGATAATCAACAACTATTTAAAAACCTCTTTTGGTAAATTTTTGAAAAGAGGAAGCATTTAAAAACAATTTTAACGGCTGGTTCAAAATTATCTAATAATTGTGGGGCCCCACAATTATTACAAATGGTTATGTTTATGGATATTTCAGCCATTTCTGAACCGATTTTGATCAAATAAAGTTTATTCTGTCATTAGAATGTTATACTCTTTCGAATT
Organism: Echinarachnius parma; assembly: GCA_037951105.1. Classification (NCBI taxonomy): domain Eukaryota; kingdom Metazoa; phylum Echinodermata; class Echinoidea; order Clypeasteroida; family Echinarachniidae; genus Echinarachnius; species Echinarachnius parma. The sequence goes on from JBAMJV010001795.1 coordinate 92,070, forward strand.
TGACACTCAGTTTGTCATTATCTCACAAAAATGTATTGTGTGTAGTGCCCTCTATACCAAAACTCAACTATCCCTTTAATTTGCGGACATGTATCAGATCACACCAATACATAGGCGTACCCAGGGGCCCCTCCCCTTCTTACCAAAAAATTGCAATTTTAGGGGTTTTGAACCCCCCCCCCCCTTTTTTCAAATTGTTACTGGTCTCGAGACCAAATTTTAGCGGTCTCGACAGTCATTTTCGATGGTCTCGGCCTCGAAAAGTGCGAAAAACCGTGATCTCTGCCTCGAAAAGTGCAAAAAAACCTTGGTCTCGTCCTCGAAAATGCCAACAAATTTTGGTCTCGGTTTCGAAAATGTTATAAGACTACCCCCCCCCCCCCCCCCCCCCCCCCCCCGCTTACAGGATTCTCAACCACTGGGTCTTGGTCTTGGCCTCGAAAATTGTGAAGGTATATTTGGTCTCAGCTTTGAAAATTGTCTACGACTACGCCCCCCCCCCCCCTTGAAAAAATCCTGGGTACGCCACTGAGTGACCAAGATACGTTTTATTAATCACTCATCACTTTTGCACTTTGCGGCGAACTGGTGCGATTCACACAGATCCGAAGTCGCTATCAATTCGCGCTAGTTCGCAGGAGCAAATCGCACAAAAAAATCTGAACAAATATTTTCAGAGGTGTATCTCAAAAAATTTGTTGTGATCCCCTCCAAAAAACAAAATGGTATCCAATAAATGGCAGCCATTTTGACAATTTGACAATAATCAAAACAATGATAAGTTTTTTATAAAACGGCACGTAAAATCAGCATGTTCTGCTGTCACAATTATATTTCCTTCAAGGAGATACCATAGACGATGGGTCTTAGAATAAGTTATACAGTAATTTTAGTCCCAGACGCAAAATGTTTCATTTTTTGTCAAACAGTAAAAGATTTTTTATTTACAAATTTGTGCATGAATCAATAACTGCCAAATATATTTTTCAGACGACTGCCTACATGTGTGCACACTTTAAGAGTGTGCAATACCTAAATATAACGTTATAAACCTTTAGGCCTGGTCACATAACACCGGATAGCATAAACGGATGCCCGACGAATAGAACATTTGCGAAATCAAATTATACGGTGATGAAAGTCGTCCCATTGATTCAGGCACAATGCATTCTGTGGGATAGAACAAGCGAAAAGAAACGCAAACATGCATGGCATACGAACGGAGACGAACTGATACTCTCAGTCGGGTATCTGTTTACACTGTGCGGTGATATATGACCGGGCCATGTTTTAAGCCAACATTTCAGATCAACAAAGTATTTGTATAATGCTGTATACAAGATCCCCTTGAAATTGAAATCTTCGCTTGAGGTCTTTGTTCATGAAATGCTCCCAAATTGTGTTATTTTGTTTCTTGTCATTGAAAAGGCTTTCCTGTTGATGCAAATTCGTAATACTAATAGAAGCATGGAGCTGTTTTCACATATTTTCTCTTTAGTTATAAATCAATTTATGGTTAAAGGCATGCCTGTAAAGTGTCTAACTCCACGAATTGTTTTGGGAGCTTCCTCGTTTCTCTTCTACCGTGTTGTTTAGCTTATGGTAAGAGAATAATAAAATAGGGTTAGACTTTTTCAAATGTCCCTTTAGTATGAAGATAATTATCATTGAAATCTTTTATTTGAAAAGCGTTAGCAAACGCTTTTCAAATAAAGTACAATTGTCGTAGCTGAACACGTCCGGCCAGCGCGCGTGGTAAACCTTCCCAACCCGACTGAACTTTGAGCCGAGCGCGCGCAAATTCCATGAATTCTGTACCGTCTGTAAACATACACGGGTGCGGATATCGTCAAACGGATGATTATTACTGCAACAAATCTACGGCAGGCCATCAGTATTCGGTGATAAAATATGAACTCAATATTCGTTTTTTTCACTAGGCAAACAGTGATCGTTTTCTTTCAAACTTTCACAAATCTTTCAATTGTATTTTACAATGATATTGATATAGGATTGAAGTCTCAAATGTCATTTTGTGCAATATCTGACACTTTACAGGTATCACTTTAAAGTGTTCAGATGTGAGAATTTCAACTGTGTATAAAGTTAATGCAACGAGTTTAATAAACAAACTGACTTTGCCCTTTCGCTCATAACTCCATGTACTCAGTCATATGGCATTCATTTACCATGGAGTTTTCAAACTCAATGGACATAATCAGATCAGAGAAAATAATACACACTACTTCGACCCGTTGCATATTTAAACTAAGTAACTAAACCCCTTTGATCACTGCTTTACGACTAGTAAGATATTCGTAAACTCAACAGCTGCCTCAATATTGTATGCACACGTGCAACTCTATAGTTTATCCTACTTTACACATCTTTATTTATGCGTGTTCATTTCGCATAACATTACCCCGACTCAGATTTCTGATATGGAAACAATTTGTGCAAACACAATCGGGTACACCACTATTCACTATCCATTGATACGTCATGTCAGTGCGGACACCACTGTGATCGATCGATGATCTTGCATTCCTGCACTTGACTAGTTTTCACCGCACCAAACCATTGTTTGAATTATTGTGTAGACGCTTTGAAAAGTTTGTAAATCAGTGAAAAGATCTTTTTTTCGGACAGTCCACACAGACGTCATAATTTGCGAAGCATGTCGGGTAGTTACACGAACATCCCAGCATCTCTTGCCGCCGTAAAAAATAGTAAACTTTGGGTATGTTCACAGAAGGATTTTATGGAATCCAGTAGGCCAAAATTGCCAAGTCATGTATCATATTAAAGGGATAGTTGAGTATTCGTCAAACTTAACTTAAGTAACCAAAACCTGCACCATTACGGTACAAAATAACAGTTATAACTTCACCATGCTAGAAAAGTATACACAATTACAAACGACTAAGTAAAACCCTTGTTATCATTCAAAAAGAGCCGTTACAACTCAAGAGGGCGCTCTCTAAATAAATAATTGGGTTTAGCCCTTTTTTCATACAAAATTTGAAAAACCTTTTCAGATTTTTTAAAAAGTAGTCTTTAAGCATTTTTTACAATTTTTTTCTAAAAAGTAAAAATATCCCCTGGTGAAGAATTTTTGAATAAGAATAAGTTTATGGGTATTTCAGCCGTTTCTGAACCGATTTTATTCAAATAAAATTTATTCTGTCATTAAAATTGTTATGTTCTTTCAAATTTGACGGTCAGTTTTTCATTATCTCACAAAAAAATATTTTGTCAGGGGCCCCCCTATACCAACACTCAACTATCCCTTTAAAGGACAATGAAACTATAGCTTTCGGCTATTATTATCATTTAGAGGGTGAACAGACATTTCATTTGATATATAACTTGGCAATTTTGGATCCCATGAAATACTTGTGTGAACATACCCAAATTTTACTAATTCTTACGGCGGCAAAAGATGATGGGGGCGGCCATGTTCTTGTAATTACCCGACATGCTTTCCAAACTCTGACGTATGTGCTTCGGGCCGAACAAAAAGCCTTTCACTGATTTGCAGACTCATCAAAGCGTCTCCAAGTCCCCTCCAAGTATTTAAACAATGGTTTGAATTGGTGCTATTGAAATCGCACACACCTAATAATGGCGGCCTCCAGCGTTCGCGTGAATAGCGGTGTATCCGATAGTGTTTTCGCATATTTCTTCCAAAGCAAAAATCTGAGTTGGGGTAATGTTAGGCATAATAAACAAGCATATTACGATGTATCAAGTAGGATAAACTATATTCTAGAGTTGCATTGCCCTATGTATGTTCACCCTCTAATACATAATAGTAACCGAAGCCAAAGTTTTATTGTCCTTTAATAATTACATTTATTTATCGGCCTGAATCTGTTTTGCAAAGCGCACAAACATATGCATTTGTTATTATCGTACCCAGGGCCGGGGGGGTATACTCGAATTATATTATGGCGGGAGTGTGCCTCAGCCGACTTCAAAACGGGGGTCTAAGGAGCGGATGAGACGGGGGAAATAGTGCCTTGCAATACACGGGAGTGGTCCAGCTGCGTGAAAACGGGGGTATTATTACAAGGAGCGGGGTTGTGCCTCAGCCAACTTCAAAACAGGGGTCTAAAGCCTAGTGCCCACTTTGCGATCTGGGCCTAGCGACCTAGAGCGATCTTGCCCGACTAGGAGCGATCCCCTGAAATCTGTGGTTAAGTCGCCCAGTGGGCAACACTGGCCGCACCAGATCGCTGTAACTCGCGTCCGCAAGTGTGGTGTCGGTTGCGGTCGCCGGGATTTTGACATGTTCAACAATCTGGCGACCAGATCGGTCTCGATCGCATTCGCGGCGATCTAGTGCGGCCATTGGTGCCCACTTTGCGACTTAACACAGATCTCAGGGGATCGCTCCTATTTCGGGCAAGATCGCGTAGGCATTGGGCTAGCGACCTTGGAATCACATCAGTTCGCAGTGAGTCAGCCCGATTCCATTGTGCACGCGATCTTTTCAGTGTGACTTCTTCGGGGTCATGCCTTGGCCCCATTTTGACGCATTGTCGAGGAATACAATAGCCATGGATTCACGCTTGTTTGATTTGGAATTTGTTAAATTTGTTGGAATTTGTTGAATGTGCGAGCATGACCAGTCATGGCTAGCCGTTTTAACATTTATTTCCTTTTCTTGATATCAAGAAAAGAATTCTTTGTTCTCGCAGGGCGCCTTTGAAAAGCAGTTTCGCATAACTGAACATCGAATTCTTGATGTAAAGAAATCATTTTCTGTTGTAAACCAATGGTAATTCTTGGGCAGCTTGGGCTAGTATGCTCCCCTGGGAGTTGAGATGGTGCACAAGATAGTTGTGCGGGTTTGAACTGTACCTGATGACCAAGGGTAATAATGCGCCTCTGAATAGGGCACCTAGATACATGGCGCTCTATAAATGCTATATATTATTATTATTATTATTTCAAGAATTCAATTCTTGATATCAAGAAATCGAATTCTGGACATCATGAATTTATTTCTTGATATCAAGAATTTAATTATTGATATATAAAAACAGAATTCTTGATATCAAGGATTGGATTCTTGTTATCAGGAAATATGAATAATTGTTCAAACGGCTTGCCATTTGTGCGATCCCGCCCGACATGCGATCGAGACCGATCTGGGCGGTGCTCACTATGCGAATCTGCTTGCGAGTTTGCCCGATCGAAGCCGGAGGTCGCCAGATTTTTCAACATGTCCAAAACCTGGCGACCGCAACCGACACCACCCTTGCGGACGCGAGTTCCAGCGATCTGGGATGCCCACTTTGCGACTGAACCACAGATCTCAGGGGATCGCTCCTATTCGGGCAAGATCGCTAGGCGCAGATCGCAAAGTGTGCACTGGGTTTATTAAAAAAAACTCGCAAAGCGCATTATGATGTCAAGACAAGCAAGACCGAACAATACCTGGCTGTAATCCTCAACCATGCAGCAACGCATGCGTGGAAATAGGGACAATAGGAAGTCGCCGTGAGATCGCATAGTGGGCACCGAAAAGATCGCGTCCGCAATGAGATCGGGCTGACTCGCGGCGAACTGGTGCGATTCACACCGAACCGAGATCGCTAGCAACTCGGGCTAGATCGCAAGCGCAGATCGCCTAGCTTAAATGTTGCTTAGGTCACAAACCGGCGATCGGCCTTATGTGATGCAAATGAGACACTTAAGCCTGGTGACCACTGTGTGATTTGCGCTTAAGCCTACTGCCCATTAGGCGATCTGCGCTTGCGATCTAGCCCGAGTTGCTAGCGATCTCAGTTCGGTGTGAATCGCACCAGTTCGCCGCGAGTCAGCCCGATCTCATTGCGTACGCGATCATTTCGGTGCCCACTATGCGATCTCACGGCGACTTCCTATTGTCCCTATTTCCACGCATGCGCGCATCGTTGAGAATTAGAGCCAGGTATTGTTCGCTCTTGCTTGTCTTGACATCAGAATACGCTTTGCGAGTTTTTTTAATAAACCCAGTGCCCATCTTGCGATCTGCGCCTAGCGATCTTGCCCGAATAGGAGCGATCCCCTGAGATCTGTGGTTCAGTCGCAAAGTGGGCACCAATGGCCGCAACAGATCGTTGTAACTCGCGTCCGCAAGGGTGGTGTCGGTTGCGGTCGCCAGTTTTTGGACATGTTAAAAAATCTGGCGACCTCCGGCTTCGATCGGGCAAACTCGCAAGCAGATTCGCACAGTGAGCACCGCCCAGATCGGTCTCGATCGCATGTCGGGCCGACTCGCACGTCTTGCGAACTTGCCCGAGTTCATAGCGAATGCGCCCGAATTTAACGAGATCTCGCGGCGATTGATCCAAGAGAGCGTCCGCAGTTTGGACCGCCCGCAACAGACTGTGGGCGCGGCCATGTTCGTTGTTCAGACGTTGATTTCAAATGGCGCTCGGTGCAAAATGCCTCGTAATTTCTTCTTTGCTCATACGAGATCATAGGTTCAAGCAAAGTTCATTATTGAGTCGGTTAATTCAGCCATACCCCAAATAAATGTAGATATCATTAATGTATTACCCATATGCCATTGTCGATTTAATAATTGTTTTTCATTTTGCAATATTTTGGAAAATAAAAAGGTTTAAAAATGGCACAAATTTATGAATAAACGCATTGATAAATACGCCTTATTGTACGCTATTATGTATTCTTTTATTTCTGTCAAATCAGTTTTTTGAAATTGTTTGTAGGTATTGAAATATTAATATGACTAGAATAGTCTTGCTCTCATATAATAATGATTTCACAATAGGTATTCAGCTGATAGGTATTAATGATAAATATACTCCGCAAAAAAAGAAACTGGACACTTGTATGAGACCAAATATTTCGTATTCATTAACGATAAAATATATGATATTGTATATCAAATTAAAGATAAAATTACCCTCTTCAATATTCGCATGAAATCCAGATGAAATCATTCATGCATGACTTGTCACGGTCAATTAACCACACCAAGGTCTGTTTTCAAAAATAGCAAAAATGGCACATCCACTCAACCATATAAATGTTGATAAGCATAATGTAAAACGCTATATTCATGAGATGGCATAATTTTTCATTACAAATGTGATCTTTTCTATCTTCATCTCAATAAAAAGTATAAATGAAGACAAATTGTGAACGTTATATGTGTTATTTTCATCCAAAAGTAACAAAATGGAGAAATTCCATGGCAAAGCTTTATTAGTCAAAACCACAGTTTGTGCCCTTATTTCAGCATGAAAATGGTATAAATTCTTCTCAAGAATTATACCGCAGTCCAAAGATCTTCAAAAGCTGAAGTCACCCTTGGTCAAACAGTTGGGCAGTCTTTATCATTACATTTATCTAGGTAAATATGGTTAAAATTGCAGGGGACACATGAAATAGACAAGCTTCATGCCTGTAATACAGACCAGTATGATAATGCTCTCATAACTTGGCCCTGTTTTATTGACAAATTTGTATTTCCAGAGTTTGTTCATAACAATGAAGTTGAATAATGTCATAATTTACTTGCCCCGCTCATCTTGTTTTAAGTGAAACGCTTACTATCACTTCAGTCGAATGGTGTGGTCCTCCATTGTTTTGCTATTTTTGAAAACAGACCTTGCTAGTGTTAATTGACCATGGCATTTCATGCATGAACGATTACACCTTTAAGTTATACCCTGCATGTAGAGGACTAAATTCCCTTTAATTTGAGATATGATCATGTACACTTTATCGTACATTAATATGAAATATTTCAACTTATACAAGTGTCCAGTTTCTTTTTTTGCGGAGTATATATTACAATGAATTAATTGCTTGGTGATGATTAACATGATTAATAACTTAGAACAGTTCCAATTATGAATTACTTTATATCACTTTAATATATAGTTATGAATTACTGTATACAATTCATTGTTGTAAATGTGGTTGATTAGCAATTATGCACAATGATTCGATATTTGTTCTTTGTGTAGCGTAGCTTTGTTTATCTTATAGTGATTTACTTTTGTAAATTTTGTACTTAACATTAATGTTCCAACACATTTAAATTCGAATGTAACAATTGCTATATTGTATTATTTATACTATGTATGTTTTGATGTTCAATGTACACTGATCCTTTCAGCACTGCTGCTGATCAGTTTGAAATGTATACTAAAATAAATAAATTAATAAATAAATAAATAAATATATTCTGGTAGTTCAAGTAATTGGCAACACTTTCATAACTGTTTGAAAAAGTCTCATTGGGCCAGTTTCAAAATCAATCTGGCGAAAGTTGGTGATCTGAAATCGATTTCCGGCCGAAATTTTCAAAATTTTCGCCGGAGCCTTTTTCGTAGGCGAATTCATGCATTTATTTCCGTAAATCTTAATATTCTCAATCAGGTAAGGGATTTTAGAGACTTAATGAACGTATACAAGTTCTTTAAAACAATTATTTGTTTCATCAAAAAAGTTTGATAACTCTTGGAAAGTTCACCAAAAGCAGCATACTTAAATTCCGTACGGAAGTAGAGATGTTTAGACCGCCTCCGTCGGGGATGAATTCCAAGCGCTGTTCAGTCCCATTTCCTATATTTCGTGTATGAACACTGGATTGTATTCGTCGTGATGTTTAATACATTTCTTTAAAATACTTGATTACATTTGTTGGATTTCATGCGTATCAGATGTCGATAAATATTGTTTTCTTTGTATAATCAAGTTTTAAAATTATTCCAAACAACTTTGAAATCGGTTTTTCAAACCATAAAAGTTGCAAGCCATGGTGTCACGAAATGCGCGAACATTAAACTAGGCCTTTTAGGCCGAGCATCGAACAGCGGTTGGATTTCAACGCCGACGAAGGCGGCCCAATGACCGCACAGCGTATGTACGAGGATTCAGCCTGCTGATTTGTTAGACTTTTTAAAGAGTTATACAAACAGATGTAATGAAGTAAATGACTTGTCTCATGAACTTTTATTGAATTTACAAGTCCCTAAAATCACTTCCAATATTAGACAAATACAGATTTACGGAAATGAATGCTAGAATTACGGACATGAAACATGATCCGGCGAAATCGGTTTTAGATATCATTTTTCAATGACTATTGTATAAAATCTAGCTTATGAGATTTTATAAAAAATCGATATTTTAACAGAATGTAATAGCCAATACATCCAGATAACTGATTTGAACTCTTTATTCTGCATTAGGTTCTCGTAGTGGCCATTTAGCTCTCTCCTGAGGAGCCATGGTCGGACCCAGTATCTCCTCTGCCTCTTCATTGCTTCCTCTCTCCTCCTCCTCAATCGCCTGAGGAGGATCCATGCTGCAGCTGCATGCGCTATAGGTCGTCCTCTTCCAATGTGCTGAGTTGCTGACTTCCATTGCAAAATACCTCGAAAACCAATCCAAAACCGGATAATGATATAAAACAGAGATACCAATTCCTGGCTGTAATTTTCGACCATGCAACGCACGCATGCGTGGCAATGAGGTCAAGGCATTAATTCCCAGGGGAATTCACCGAGAGATGGCATTGTGGACACTGAAAAGATCGCATAACAATGAAATCTGGCTGACTCGAGGCGAACTAGTGCGATTCACACAGATCCGAGGTCCCTATCAATTCGCACCAGTTCGCCGCGAATGCGATCGAGGCCGATTTGGGAGTGCTCACTATGCGATCCTGCTTGCGAGTGCGCCCGACCGAAGCCGGAGGTCGCCAGATTTTTGAACATGTCAAAAACCCGGCGAGCGCAACCGACACCACCCTTGCGGACGCGAGTTACAGCGACCGGGTGCGGCCACTGGTGCCCACTTTGCGACTTCACCACAGATCTCAGGGGATCGCTCCTATTCGGGCAAGATCGCTATAGATCGCTAAGCCCAGATCGCTTAGTGGGCACTGGCCTTTAGCGATCTAGAGAGATCTTGCCAGAGTTGGAGAGATCTCCTGAGATCCGTGGAGAGGTCGCGCAATGGGCACCCAATGGTCGCACTGATCGCCGAAACTCGCGTCCGCAGGGGTGGTGTCGACCGAAACCTCCGGCTTCGGTCGGGCACACTCGCAAGCAGAATAGCATAGTGAGCACGCCCATATCGGCCTCGATCGCATGTCGGACCGGATCGCACACATTCAAAATACTCCAAAAGCAGATGATGATATAAAAACAAACAAGAGAGACCGATTCCTGGCTGTATTCCTCGACCATGCACGCATGCGTGGAAATGGGGCCAAGTAAAGGCATTTCCCACGGGAAGTCGCCGTGAGATCGCACCGTAGATCGGGATAGATCACATGGTGGACACTGAAAAGATCAAGTACGCAATTAAATCGGGCTAACTCGCGGCGAACTGGTGCGATTCACACAGATCCGAGGTCGCTATCAATTCGCGCTAATTCGCAGGCGCAGCTTTAGGAGCGGTCGGCCGGCTCTGAAAAAGGGGGCCTTTGCCGAAATGATATATAACCATATTGCCAATATGCACAAGTATCCCTTCCCCCCCCCCCCCCCCAGGATATTTTACCGGCCGTAAATTTTCTAGGAGCTTCTTGCTTTTTATGCCTCCGCAATTAAGTACCCGGAGGCATTATGTTTTCGGGTTGTCCGTCCGTCCGTACGAACGTACGTACACATACGTATGTACGTACGTACGTCCCGTTCTCGTGATCGCGTTATCTCAAGAACCGATTGACGGATTCTCACCAAACTTGGTTCATGTATGCTGCCGTCCCATGACAAAAGGAAGCAACTCTGTGGAATGAGTTTCTTAGCAAATGAAGAAAATATGTTTTTCTTTCTGACCTCTCAAACATAAAATCCTAATTCCCAGGTATGACATGTTTTATAATGCACTCAGAGAAGGCATTTCGAGTTGATTTGTTTTGATTTGTAAAATCATTGTTTTATGCAAATTAAGCAGCATACTTCCTTTTGTCACAGTATATCTTGAATATTTGCACGCGTCATCCAATGACAAAAGGAAGCAACTCTTGATAATCTAAGATGTCAGTATTGTGTGAGTACGTGCGTGTGTGTGTTTGTGTGTGTATCCATGTGTATGTGTGTATATACGTTTGTATGTATATTTATGTGCAAATATATGTGTATGTATGCGTGTGTGAGTGCATGTATGTGTCAGTGTGTGTATGTGTAGTGTGTATCTACTCATGTATGTGAATATGTGCGTGTTTGTGTGTGTATGCGTGTGTATATATGCGTATGTTTGCACGTATGTATGTCTGTGTGCATATATTTGTGTGTGTTTGCATGTCTGTGTGTGTGTGTGTGTGCGTACGTGTGTGTGTGCGCGTGTGTGTGTGTGTGCGTACATATGTGCGTGTTTGTGTGTGTATGCGTGTGTATATATGCGTATGTTTGCACGTATGTATGTCTGTGTGCATATATTTGTGTGTGTTTGCATGTGTGTGTGTGTGTGTGTGTGTGCGTACGTGTGTGTGTGCGCGTGTGTGTGTGTGTGCGTACATGTGTGTGTGTGCGCGTGTGTGTTATGTGCGTTTGTAAGTGTGTGTGTGTGCATGTGTGTGTGTGTGGCTGTGCCGTGTGCGTGTTTATGTGTGTGAGTGCGTGTGTGTATAGGTGTGTCTGTGTGTTTGCTTGTGGGTGTGTGTGTGTGTGTGTGTGTGTGTTTGTGCGTGTGTGTGTGTTTGTTTGCGCGTATGTCTATATGTGTGCGTATATTTGTGTGTGTGTGTGTGTGTGTGTTTGCATGCGTGTGTTTGTATGTGTGTGTGTGTGTGTATGTGTGTGCATGTGTGTGTGTGTTTGTGTTTGTGTGTGAGTCATTGGCAAAGCCAGGTAAAACAACATTTCATCAAGTTAATCATTTTCTGCAAAATTCCCCACACAAAAGTCTACACGTGGGACAATAATAAACACATAGCATCAGAACTTGTGCTGTGAAAAAAAAGAAAACGTTATATTTTTTATTCACAGTCAGCATTTTGATCGATAAATGAAATGGGTTTTAAATGTATATATATACTTCAGTCAAAATACACTAACGTTTCCTTCAGATGTGCAAACAGATCAGCGAATTTCAGCATTTTCTGTATCAATTCTGGTGCAGTGGTTGACAGACATTCAAGGAGAAAAGTGAGCTGCACTTAGGCGCGCTCTGATTGGCTGATTGGGAGATCAATGCACACATGCCACTTCCATGCTGATAGGTGATTGGCTGATTGAGTTGCTTCCTTTTGTCAGTGTTTTATGAGGAAATCTTTAGAGTTGCTTCCTTTTGATATATCTATATTTCGGAAATTAGGGGTCATGTGACCTCAATTTATTCACCATCATGTAGAGCATACAAAAAATACCCCAAATCAAGAAAAAAGTCGATTTTGATAAATTCAGAGTTGCTTCCTTTTGTCATGGGACGGCAGTATGTATCCCGAGGTGCCAATGAACTGAATAGATTTTGGGGTCATGAGGTCAAAGGTCAAAGGTCATAGTGCTCATTATATGGTCGATTCCAACGAAAAGTGTACACGGCATGTTCAGACCTATTTGATTTTTTTGAAAGGTCCTACAATCTTGATTATTCTTTGAGCAGATGCATCTTGTCGAGACCTTTCGCGCCATACAAAATTTGTGACCATTGCATTTATATTTCTTCTACAGGAACAAAAAAACATGCTATTTTTGACCACTTTTGAAAAATATCTCTTAACGTTTTTTTGAGCGGTTAAAATCTTAGAATGAAGACTTGATACGAATTTGTTTATTTTTACATGGGAAGTTGTCGCATATGTCAGGACTCATTATGAGTTTTTGTAAGTAACTGGCAATCATGTGATTTTTGGTGATTTTTTACCTAGTGGTAAATGTTAAGCGTTGCCTACGAATACATTTTTTAGCACTGTTACGACACGATTTGAATAAAAAGCACCGAAACAAAAGAAGTTGTAAAATTCAAACAAAACAACTTTATTAATGTCTTCTTCCTTTGTGTTCAGACAAAATCTCATACACAAAATAATATTATTTAAGAAAACATCATACAAACAGCTACTAATAGTAACTACAAAGATTAGCTTACAAATAATCCAGTTAGCAGTGGGTAATGATTAAGAAAATCCTCTCAATAATTTTTCACAACGGATATATTAACTTTAAGGTATATGAAAATACTCTTTAATTATTAATCCTATCAATCAAGCAGGTTTTTCCAGCAATACGACATTAACGCTGCCAACATCCAAATTACCAGGTGAATTAACAACCCACTAGCAAGTAGGTAAAAATGCCTATCCCTTTTCTAGAGCATGGTCTTGATCACCCTCTGGAGCACGATTTCGCTTCGACAATCTCTCTGGAGCACGATTTCGCTTCAACAATCTCTCTGGAGCACGATTTCGCTTCAACTCTCTGAGGACACGATTTCGCTTAGACCCTCTGGAGCACGACTTCGCTTCAACTCTCTGGAGCACCATTTTGGAAACCCCCTGGAGCGCGATTTCGCTTAGACCCTCTGGAGCGCGATTTCGCTAAACTCTCTGGAGCAACGGAACACCACTTCGGATTTCCTCCCGTCAAACACGATTTCGCTGTATACTCTCTGGAGTAACGGAGCACCATTTTGGAAACCCCCATCAAACACGATTTCGCTAAACTCTCTGCAGGGAGTGCGAGTTCGATCAATCTCTCCGAAGCACGATCTCGATCATCCCAGCGACGTACGAATTTGATCAGCTTCTGGAGCGACGACCTCGAAGACCCTTTCAGCACGATCTCGATAACCCTCTGAAGTACGGTCTCGATCAACGGACATGACACGAAGGTTGCCGATCAACGGACATGACACGAAGGTGACCGTCTCAGGAGCAACGATTTTGATCACCCTCTTGGAGCAAGATCTTAATAAACTCTGAACTATTCACAATTTCTCCCCCACATGTTTTGAGTTTCATTACAAACTAGAATATTCCATTTTCTAGAAATATCACTTAAATTCTTCATTCTCACAGTAAACAAATCACTGCTAATCTGGAATCTTCTATTATATCCATGACAATGTGAAAACAAAAGGCATTATGAACAATGACCTCATGACCTAATTACTTTCAAGTAAACAACTTTGAATGTAAACAAGCAAGACCTTAATTTGTAAGTCTGAGTCCCTAAATTAAAAGGTAAACAACTGTGACCTTTCTTTTGAACTCTGGGTCCCTGGACCAAACTTTTGTGTTGTTTAGAAATATAATGAAATCAAATAAGAAATGTTTTCTATGAGTGTCATAACACTAATTACGTCGTAATACAAATTTCCAGAACATTCTTTTCCTCTATATAATTAAACAACAATCTTTCTGATTACAATAAATGCAATTTAATAGGTATTCATGACAGCACTCATAACCTAATTGAAAAATTAATCACACGATTAAAAATGTGTGCTCAACCTAAACCCTCATGTGTCATCTATTGAAATGCATTATCAAAAATCCTAGTGAATTAATTTTATAGCCGTCAGAAACGTCAAAAGCTGAAAAGGCCCGTTTGGTAAAAAAAATGGCATTACCTACGTATACACTTCATCATGTCGTAGCTTCAATATGTATGTAGATTAGTGAGAGATAACTTAGAAATAGATGGAATATAGCATAACCCTAATATGTGCAAGGATTTATCGTTTTCAAATAATGATTTTATGAGATATTCAACAAAATGTGTTGCATCGTAAGTAATTTTTAACAAATTTAACGTTACTTACGAATACAAACATGACATAGAGAGTTTGATTCATGCACTGACATTATTTCAAACGGCAATATCACGTAGATATTTTGGCTATTTGCAGAAAATGAGCGTGTTATGGTATGAAACAAATTTCCTTTTCATGCGTTATAATGTTCATATTTTTGGGGCATTTAGATTACGAGCACACCAGGTTAAAAAAGTTACTTTTTTGCCTCATTTAACATTAAACGATGTTCTCATCCTTGTTTAACAAGCGTAATCATCATATTAATAAATGAATTTATGTGTACGAATCGAAGGCATCCTTTGGCAATAGATTAAAATCAAAATAACGACAGTCAATGCTTTAATAAGAACATTAATGTGACATTTTATCATGGGGACACTCTGTATTCGTAGGTAAAATGTACTCGTAGGTAACAAGACAAAAGTAAACTTTCGGATATTAAAGCCCATTTGTATGTCACAATCACCTGATAAGGGTGCGCTTTCTAAATCTGACCAGATGCTTTCATCATCTAGAGTTTCGACTGAAAATATGATTTTTATTTTTACAACGTTCCGAATACACAAAAATAACGATGTCATCGTTGATTTTTTTAATCGGTTAATAAAAAAAAAAATGTTTAAAAACCACATGCATCTGATGGCCCACTATTTGCATCAAGATGACCAACCCATTCGATCCAAAAGCAATTGCGGTTGTCTGAATTGCATGTTGGTATTTTTGTCTATGAAATTTTCCTTGTAAAAACATATATCATGGAGTCTGTGTACATGTGGTATCTACGTTGACGTATGCACTATGATGTTTGGCGAACAGTTGTATATAAACCACATGATAAGTCGATGTAATCGATTACATTCATTTGTATTCCAATCACCCTAGAGATTGAATCAGATATGGCTCTTTATAAAGTAGGTAAAATACCGAAGAACACACAATTTGATGTCTTAATATACTATATAAAGATGGTTAGAATCTTATGTAGAACATGGCACTTCATGTAATACATTGGCTCAATTTTTTAAAATTATTTATCTCACAATACACCCTTACACCCTCCGAAAATTTGAATTGAAAAACAATCAATATGTTTCGCCTAATTTTCAGCTATACCGTAGCCCAACCGTTTTCCCATTACCTCAGATATATATTTTTTGTATCTTGGGTAGATAGAAAATTCGATTACTTTTTGTAATATCGCAATTGTGTTTTAGTTAGTATATCTATATGATACAACTTATTAGCATTTTCTTTATTTAATATTTATATCACATATAACAAGAGCATGTACACTGAAATATTGATACTGTTAAACAGGTTATGATTGCTATAAAGATTTATTTAACGGCCAGTTGTGTTGTTAAAGGGGTAGTTTAGTTTTGGTAGAGAGGGCGCTGCACATCACAATTTTTTTGTGAGGTAATGAAAAACTGAGTGTCGAATTTGAGAGAACATGCAATTTTAATGGCAGAATAAACTTTATTTGGTCAAAATCGACCCAGAAATGGCTGAAATATCAATAAATATATCTGATCTTATAATTATTTGGGGCCCAAATAATTAGATGATTTTTAAAAAAAAATTTAAAAATGCTTGAACTTTTTCAAAAATGTTCAAAAGTGTTTTTTAAATAGTTGTTGATGATCTCTCTATTTAATCATTATTTCAATAAAACATCACATGCATAATTTTGTATGAAAAATTGTTGAAACCAATGCCTCTTAAGAAAGCGCCCTCTTGTGTTTTAATGGCTCTTTTTGAATGATAACAGGCTTTTTACTTAGTCATTTGTAATTTTGTATACCTTTCGAGCATGGTGGAGTTATAACTATTAGTTTATAATGTTACTGTCCAGGTTTGGTTACTAAAGTTCAGCCTTACCAAAACTAAACTACCCCTTTAAAAGGTAAAATAACGTAATTGAAAACAATGATGATGCCGTGTTGTGATGTTTTCATATGCTGCCGTTTGATTGTATTAATATTATTGCAGCCTTACATAATGTACACAGAAATCTCCAAGAATAACTTCGTTTATAATATTCTTGATAAATGTATATATAGCACATAAAAAGATTAACCTTATATGTTAGCACTGTACAATAATATACTGTAAGAAACAAAACTGGAAACAATACGAGTTAATCTTAGAAACATTCCAATTGAATTGGAGGGTCGAATCAAACTAAGTAAGCTGTTGGGATATGCATGATTGGCCAATGTGTTTCATTAATATTCAACCCTTTAAAAAAATGATAAGAGCGCTGTATGAACTGACTTTTAGGAATCTCAAATGATCCTTTATTGCATTTATCAAACAGATACTATATTACCACTCATCGTTTGAGCAATCGTTTCAAATGTATGTTTGTCATCCATACAGCTTATCGTAACTTATATTTAATGTGCACGCTGATGTACACCTTATACAGTGATTCACCCAAATATCAAAACAAATATAATGCACTCTCTTTCTAAAATTCGTGTTTTTATAGCTATTTCAGGAACAGTATACATTTACAGACCATAGGTATATATACAAGTTGTTTTTCGTATAGTCCAAACACAGTAATTAACTTTGCCTGCTGCAGGTATCTTGAAATATATGAACAGAATAATGTTACTTACGAACACACTATAATATTCGTTTCTGTATAACCCAAATGTATCGTATCCCTAGAAATTCCAGATTAAACATTTTCTTACATAATGTTTGCAATATCAATGATGTGGATACTATCAATCAACATTAGGCATTCAAATAGTCAGGTTTAAATGTCCACATGTTCACATTGAATATATATTTTGTTTTGAGGACACCACTTATAGTGTCGGTGTAAATTTTTAAGAAGTATTTTTACACCCAATAGATTGTAAGCACATTTGTATGATCGCATCTCACTTAGAATTGACAATGGACCCCCATATTTCGTGACAGTCACTGTGAATAAATGGTTTTTGTTACCTACGTATAAAGTAAATTACATGTTGCCTACGAATACTTATTTTTTCACGTACATTGTATATGTGTCATATTTTTTGCGCACAAACCTAAATTTTATATTTTTGGAAAGGGTATTTCCCACTCTTTAAAATAGTGGAAAATAATTCTGATTCACATATTATTAAATAAATTATGAAAAGTAATACAACCTCATGTTTTTAAGACAGGAAAATCTCAACTTACTAATAAAACATTTGAACTTATTCGATTGACGGATTCTCACCAAACTTAGTCCAAGTATGTTTCTTGGGGCGCCAATGAACTGATTAGATTTTGGGGTCATGAGGTCAAAGGTCAGAGATCAAAGGAATCATTTTATATTTAAATCGCGTTATCTCAAGAACCGATTGACGCATTTTCACCAAACTTAGTCCAAGTGCTTGGGGCGCCAATGAACTGATTCGATTTTGAGGTCATGAAGTCAAAGGTCACAGGGCTCATTATATATGCACAAATAGCTATTGATCGCGTTAAAGGGTTAGTTGAGTTCTGGTAAAGAGAGTACAGTTTTTGTCAAACTGAATTTTAGTAAGAAAATAGTACAAGATTATAGTACAAACTAATAGTTATAACTCCACCATGCTCAAAATAAAACACGATTACAAATAACTAGGTAAGAGGCCTGTTATCATTAACAAAGAGCCGTTAAAACTCAAGAGGGCGCTCTCTGAATACTCATCGGTTTCAACCATTTTAAATAAAATATTGTGAATGGATGTTATGTTAAAATACTGATTAGATAGAGAAATTATCAACGACTATTTAAAAAACACTTTTTTAAATTTTTGAAAAGAGGAAGCATTTTTTTATTTTTTTAACGGCTGGTTCAAAATTGTCTAATAATTGTGGGTCCTCACAATTATTACGAATGGTTATGTTTATGGATATTTCAGCCATTTCTGAACCGATTTTGATCAAATAAAATTCATTTTGTCATTAAAATTGTATGCTCGTTCGAATTTGACACTCAGTTTGTTTATTATCTCACGAAAACATGATTTGAGTAGCGCCCTCTATACCAAAACTCAACTATCCCTTCAAGAAGCGAATAATGAATTTGCACCATACTTGGTACATGTATGTATCTTGAGGCGACTAATAACTGGTTAGATTTTTGGGTCAAGAGGTTAAAGGTCAAAGGGCCCAATATTTATACTAAATACGCTTGTATATAATTGCAAAATCTCAAGAACTGAATGTCATATTTCAATCAAACTTTGTACCTGAATGTATCCCAGGAAGCCATTGTAGCCATAATATTGTGGGGTCATGAGGTCAAACGACTAGATCACGTGACTCATTATGCCAAAATAGCTTATAATTGCGATATCTCAAAAGCCAGTTGACAAATAACCATTAAAATTGGTACCTTCATATTGTATTTGTATCTTGTAATTTTTACTATTAAAGGTATGGTGTCAAGAAAATCAGCTGAAAATGGCATTTTAGCCCTTCAGAAAGCCACTTACATGTAGATTTCGAATAAAACAACTGTTTTGCACTTGGAAAATTATTTATAAATGATATGAGGACCTGAAAATTTACTTTGAAAGTGCCCCCCCAAAAAAAGAGTTCGGGCGAAGAAAAATGACGTCATAGTTGTGACGTCATCTGCAGGCAATCACAGGATCCCCGATACTCTAATTGTCATAGACGTACACGCTAAGCGCATCTAATCACATTGACAGAGAGATATTATTTCGAATTTTTTCAATATCTACATACATTTGTTTGAGTTTATAATTATGGAGGATCCACACCCAGATTCATCTGATTCTAACAGTGAGCGTGAATTAGACGAAAGATCTGGATCAGAGTCAGAATCGAGTTTTTAATTGACAGTTCCTGAAGATAAAATTCCAAATTGTGCGTCGGCAGCCAAAATGGAATGGAAGTGATAGAGGTGCAACCAAACAGATTTGTTGAGCGTGGCTAAGCAAATTCATGACAATTTCCCCATAATTGCAGACACCATTATTATAATTCTTATTTCATTATTTGTCTCCACAAATACAACAAATATAATTGCCAAATAAAGGCGCATACTCACTCTAAAATCGCTTCGAGGAAGTCTCCGATATGATTATAGCAATCGTATACCCAGCCCCCTCGCAGACAGTTCTTCCGGCCATCAGCACGCACGAGCGCTGCGGCTAGCCCAGGCCTAGCCTAACCATAATAAGTGGCGGCTTCATCCGATCACGTCTCAAAACATGGTGTACAAAAATGCGGTGTTTCGCACTCAAATTCATCTTTTTATGCGGCAATAAAATGACAAGCATCATTGCTTTGATGGATCTATTTAACAATATTTACGGAAATATATTTACAGAACATTCAGAATTACCTCAGTTTTGAGCAAAATAATTATTACTTTTCCCCGAGGTAAACAAATCCAAAACTCAAGTCGTTGGCGAGCGTGCGGGAGATTGAACATAGTCAATCAATTTCTGGGCATCGATATCATACACGTAGTCTACGCCGTTTGCAAATTAACAACAAAACTACAAAAGAGCGCTAAGTTCAGTTCATTTATTGTTTTTTTCTCTGTCGGCATTAGAATGCCGACAGAGAAAAAAACAATAAACATTGTCAAAGAGGCCACGAAAGTGATAGATTTGTCCATCTAAGGTAATCGTTCTTGTATTTGTTTGAAAAGCCATGCAAACATGTAAGTAAATTAAGAAATAGTCTAGAATAGGTGCGATCGTAATAATCTTGCATTTTCGTTACTTTTCAGAACTTGTAATAGGTAGTTGTCGCGGCAGCTAGCACGCGAGAGCATAACCTGTCATGCCGCGCGGCCCCCCGAAACTCTGGCAGACCTGCACACACTCGCTAGGTCCTTCCCAGTCGGCCCTCGTTAATTTAACCTTTGAGTTCTAAATCCGCCTCATACGTGGATCCTTATGGAAAACGGTGCAGGCTAATACTTTCCTTAGATGTGTTGCTGCATCTTGCTAAAATTCATTCCTGAGGCAATTTCAGTTAATCCTCAATTTTCAAGCAAATACGAGTTTGTATTACTAGCAAGTCAAAGTGTTTGCATTGAACCACGTTGTAAACAATTCTCGCTCTTCCGTGTTATTGCCTGCAGGTGACGTCATGACTCATGAGCTCATCGCTCCGCTAAAATTACTTTTTTAGGAGTATGGAACGCCGACGCGAAAAAGAGCCAAAAATGTGCATGAAATTTTCCTTTTTGCCCAACTTAAGGATTAAAAAACAAAGAAAGAATGTGGTATATCAATAAAGGCACATATTCAAAGCTATAAAGCTGAATCAAAGCCGGGATTGCGCCCCTCCTTTAAAGTGATCCCTATAAAGTGTCAGATATTTCACAAAATGACATTTGAGACTTCAATCCTATATCAATATCATTCTCACCTTGTCACCCTGGCGCCCGTATGCCAGTTGGCATGTCAGCTAACAGCCTCGTAAAAATCCTCCACTTCGTCCCGTCAAGAGTCAATGCTTTGACTTTCTGGAAGTTGCTCTCCTCTTTCTGGGTGATTTCTCTGATCTGATCCTCCCATCCTTTTCTTGGTCGGCCTATTGGTCTTTTCTTCCGTGGTTTCCAGTCGTACATTCTTGTTGTGTCCCTTGCATCAGGCATCCGCAAGACATGTCCATACCATCTCAGTTGGTTCCTTTCGATGATGGTTAGAACGGATTCAACTGAGAGTGTGCTTTGATGTTTTCATTTCTTATTCTGTCTCTTTTGGTCACGCCATGAATGAGTCGTATAGTACTCTCATCTCTGTAGCTTGAATTCTGCTTTTGAGTTGTTTGCCCCTTTGTTCGGTTAGGATCCAGGTTTCACTACCATACAGCAGGACTGGTCTTAATATGGTAGTGTACATGTGTGTCTTGACATATTTTGGTATCTTCCTTTCATTGAGGAGGGGGTACAGTGCATTCACATTCCTTGTGAACTTGGAGATTATGTTGTTAATTTCGTCTTCCATAAAGTTGATTGCTGTTATTTTGCTGCCTAGATAGGTGAAGTTTGTGGTTTGCTTCAAAGTCTGTCCATTCACATTAATTTCGCATTCTTGCATTTCCCTGCTCACTTTCCTTTACTCTGTCTTGCTGTAGCTCAGTTTAAGCCCTGCAGCAGTAAGTTCCTGTTCCCATTGGTTCATGATAGATTGTAGTCTGGACTGGCTGTCTGCGGTCTGCGCCAAGTCGTCTGCATAACCAAAGCGTTCTGCTCTGTGGTCCTCCCTCTCTATTACATGGTTGAGGTATGTGATAAACAGGAGTGGTGAAAGGACAGTCCCTTGTCGTACACCCGTGTTGACGTCGAAAATGCCTCTTTCCACCTAATACTGTGCTCCTTTGGTTTGTGTATGTGCTCTTGATAGCCCTGAGAAGTCTGTCGTTGATCCCTGTCTCCTCTACCACCTTGCACATTTTCTCCCTTGGGACTCTGTCAAAGGATTTCTCTAGGTCTAAGGAAGAAGATGTGCTGATCAATGTCATATTCCCAGCTTTTCTCAAGCAACAGTCTGAAGGCCGCAATCTGGTCTGTTGTTCCTCTTCCTGGTCGAAAGCCACACTGACTCTCAGACAAGACCTCTTCTACTTTGTTTCTCATTTTATTTCCAGTATCCTCTCATATAGTTTCCCAACGTGGCTCATGAGCGATATCCCTCTGTAATTCTTGCATTCTAGTGGGTCACCCTTGTTTGTGAAGATAGGACAGATCACTGATTGGTTCCACTCTTCTGGTACTGTTCCTGTACTCCACGCATGGTTAAACAGGTCAAGTAGGATGTTCTTCAAGGGATCACCTCATGCCTTGATTTTTTCAATCGGAATCATGTCGGGTCCTGGGGCTTTGTTGTTCCTTGTAGAGTTGATTGCTGCTTCCAGCTCAGCCATTGTTATCTGGTATTCAGTTGTCTCGATATCAAATAAAAGATCAGGTTGTTCAGGTTGGGTGCGTGTGTCTGGTTCTTCATCTCCTTCCACATTCAACAGCTCCTTGTACTCTATCCACCTGTCTAGAATATTACTTTGGCCTGTAATAATTTCCCCAGCTTTATTCTTTAGGCTAGTGTTCTTTGATTTATCATCATTCCTATTCTTGTAGGCCTTTGACATACTATACAGCAACTTTTTGATTCCCTGTGCATCTTCTTTTAAGTATGTTCCTATTTGTTCCCCCATGTGAGTCTGGGCCCTCTTCTTCAATAGCATTGTAAAATACAATTGAAAGATTTGTGAAAGTTTGAAAGAAAACGACCACTGTTTACCTAGTGAAAAAACGAATATTGAGTTCATATTTTATCACCGGATACTGATTGCCTGCAGTAGATTTGTCGCAGTAATACTCGTCCGTTTCACGATATCCGCACCCGTGTATACATACGGTACATCGATCGCGTGGCGCCCCGGCCAGACGTGTTCAGCTACGGCAATTGTACTTTTTACCAAAAGCGTTAGGCAACGGTTTTGAGATGATGATTTTTTTGTAATGATAATTGTCTTCATACTATTAAAAGGGACATTTGAAAAAATCTAACCCTATTTTATTCTTCTCTTACCATAAGCTAAACAACACGGCAGAAGAGAAACGAGGAAGCTCCAAGTAATTTCCGTCGAGATAGACACTATACTTGGATCACTTTAAAATTGAGTTGAATAATTAATTCAGTGCATGTTAATTTGGGCTTGATATAAATAACGCAATGGCAGAGGAATCATTTTCGACTGCGCGTAGTCGAAGATCCATCTAGTTAAATATGTATCTGATATACCCTTATATTGATTTCACAGGCATACAAATACGTCATCATAAGTGTATCAACAATAACTCGTAGAGATGGAGTTTGTAAAAAGCGGGGTGAGTATTGTTTTTCCTTTAAGATATCATTGCGATTATCAAGACAGTATAGTCCGGGAGCCAATTTTCGTGCAACAGTTCGTGCAACACCCACCACAGATAATTTAGTTTGTCACTTTGGGGTGTTTCGGGTGTGTCTCTGGATAATTCTAGCCCTGATGTACAATTGATTCCTGGTAGCAAGAAAAATGCTTCCTCTTTTCAAAAATATATACCGTAAAATATGTTTTTAAATACTTGTGGTTTATATCTCTCTAACTAATCACTTTTTCAACAAAACATCACATGCATTATATATTTTTGTTAATGGTTGAAACCGATGAGTGTTTAGAGAGCGCCCTTTTGTGTTTTAACGGCTCTTTTTGAATGATAACAGGCTTTTTACTTAGTCTTTGTAATGTTTTATTCCTTTCGAGCATGGTGGAGTTTTAATGCAGTGGTGCAGGTTTTTCTTACTAAAAATCAGTTTTTCCAAAACTGTACTCTCTTTTCCAGAACCCAACTATCCCTTTAAATGTTAATTTCTTCGTTATCATTTTGATTGGGTGATTTCAAAAATAAAACAAATTACATTGAACCTTCACTACTTTCATTTACAGTAAATCAATAATACATCATTCTATTCAGTCCTTAATTCAATTGTAAATATTGCTGCTAAGTGAAAAGTTTGCAATAGAGTGGTTATGAATGAGTATACTTTGCTTTCATGTTTAACACCCAGGTGAACTTTGTCGCGAAGGCTGTCACGAATGCTGCCTTCGGCGAAATCCCCAAAACAGGTACATACTTCGTATTTATATCCTTCATGCATGTACTACAACAGGCTTCGATAATCTGTTTATAAATTTGCAACATAACAAAGTAAACTGTAAACGTGAAAACGTGACAATACTGCTAACCATGTCATATATTGCATCCATTTTAAATGTGACAAGAACGAAATAATTATGATGATGGAGGTACTCGTGGAGAAAGATCAACTGATCAAGGGATATTTGGTTCATCATATTTATCATGTTTTTACCTCGTACAACACGCTTCTGTACTTGTGGGCGTATGTCCTGCAATCTTAATTATGAGATGATACGTATATAATACGTATCACCTATTGAGTTTGTTCGAATTTGTATTTATTTATTTATTTATTTATTTATTTATTCTTCCCAATTTTGTGCGTCGCATATCTCAAGATCAAATAAATAAATTGTCATGAATCTTCACATGATGATAGATCATGACCTAACTTAGATCTGCGAAGCTTTTCAGTGACGTCACATCACTATGTCGTCATCAATACGCCATTTGGTAAAATATCAATAATCATCATATCTCAGTCATGCATCATCAATTTCATTTCAAATTTCGCATCAATATTAATCATTTCAATTGTCATCTTTCAAGCTTATGCGCAGACGCTTGCACTTGGAGACGCGCGCGTACGCGTCCGTCAAATAAACAAAAAATAAAAAAAATTTCAAAACTCCGACCCGAGTATATATACCGTTTCAGACAATTTAAAGCGTTTCAAAAATGTCTGCGCGTGCGCGTCGGCGCGCTCGTATTTGCGCGCGTAACGCAAATGAACAGGAAAATTTCGTTTTCTTACATGTTTTGCAATCCTTATACATTCGAAAAGCTTAGTGCTATTCAACGCTTGGAATCTTGTGTTGCAGACATTAAGTCTTGGGCCACTCAAAATAAACTTAAATTTAATGACACAAAAACAAAAATTATTCATATAAGCTCACGCTTCCGTCCTTGTTGTTCTATCCCATTAATTAAAATTGGAGATACGTTTGTGCAGCCTGTTCCAAAGACTATGAATCTAGGCATTATATCTCCAATTAAAAGATCAAGTTAGTAAAACTGTTAGTGCTGGATGGTCTGGCATCTATAAAATTGGTAAATTGAAGAAGTATTTGGATCAATCATCATCTGTAAAACTTGTCCATGCTTTCATTACATCACATCTTGACTATTGCAATAGTCTTCTTGCTGGTATACCTGACATTGAGATTTCAAGACTACAACGTCTACAAAATGCGTCTGCCAGAATTATTACTCGTTCTAAACGCCACGACCATATTACCCCTGTATTGTATAATCTTCATTGGCTGCCTGTTCATTTACGCATACATTTTAAAATATTGTTTAAATGTTCTACAGGCAATGCCCCTAGCTATTTAAGAAATTTGATTGTCCCGTATGCACCAACGAGAAGACTCAGATCCAGTGCTGTAGGACTCGAGCCTGGACTCGGACTCGAGACCGGTCTCGAGTCCGTATTTCTCGGGACTCGGACTCGGACTCGGACTCGAGCCACAAAGACTCGGTCTCGGACTCGGACTCGACCAATGGTGACTCGTGACTCGGGCGAAAATCGGGCCGAGACCGGCATTTTTTCCGTTTTCCCACGTTTATTTATAGTTCATAAAATTACCCCAGCGCAAGCAAAAACAAACCCGTTGTTCTGGCGTACCTTGCTCGCTTGAGTGTGGCATTCTGGAAAATGATCGTAACATCGCCTCAACAAGCTATTATATGCCTAAATAGACGTTGAGATTAGCCGTTTTATGTTTTGGAACACGTAAGACACGGTCAAGTATTACGGCCAGAACGTGAATTAATTTACGAAAGCCTGATAAGATGCGACTAAAATTGAACGAGCAATACGCGCGCTATTGTTAGTGTGCATTCAGCTGTGTGCCGAGAGAATGGGCATGATTGTTACTTTGATGATATGACGAGCAGAAAGTGCGATTTATCAGGCACTGACTTGGTAAAAATTGACAAGAATGGGAACCTGTCATGGTGTCACTCAGCGCGCCCTAAAACAAAAACTACTCGACCAAAATGACTGTTCTAAGTATCGTTTTTCATTGGAAAAGATACCATATCCTATGGACATATCATTTTATTACTATATTTTGGGAAGTGCCCCGTTCCGTTTTATGGGGGCCACCCTGTATTGCAGTATATAACCATCCAATCTGATAACAAAATCATAGTTCAATTTCAAACTTCAATCAGGTCATGATAGATGCATGCGACTGAATAATTCACACCAATTTCAAGAAATATAATTTTCAAGTATCGCACCAGTCCCTTAATCAGTATTTCTTTTCTTTCCAATTGGTTCTTGACAGTGATTGCTCTTCATTGCTTCTTAGGATGAGTTTATGGCACAAAACGTGAATGTTCAGATATTTGATATTTTTTGCTAAAAATTGTGATCTTAAAGCCCAAGTCCAGTTTCGGGAAAGTAGCCGAATACATCTATATTGATCAATATTGTTGAATATGTATTGAAATAGGGCTTGTGTGGTAAAATCAGAACCTAAGCATCGTTACATACAGAAATATCGGAAGAAATCCAATATCCGCCTGTGAAATTCATAAATCCACCGCCCGTTCAGACCTGTTCGCGCCGCTAGCGCGGGGGAGATATCGACAAGTTATATTTATAGGGACAAGAGCGTACATTTCATTTTAGGGGGTGGGGCGTTTCCCACTACTGTCCTTTACCTTTAAAAGGATTAGAAAATTGCTGAAATTCATGCTTAACTTCAACAATGATTACTTTTCAGCAACTTGACTGTTTGCGCATAAAGTTATATCCCATTAATCCATTTGACAGTGAACCTTATGAAAAGATATGCAGCAGTTCCTTATCCACTGTATTTTGGGGAAATGTAAGGGAGACAAAGATCAACTAAATTCTTGTCCCGTCTGTCACACTTTTTATGAACTTTTTAGCCTGCATAGACATCATTAATTAAATTTATCTCATACTCTGTAATAATAACCTTCGACATTGCCCAAAATCATTTCTGCAGATAACTCTTTGTCATT
This sequence comes from Echinarachnius parma, assembly GCA_037951105.1. Lineage (NCBI taxonomy): Eukaryota > Metazoa > Echinodermata > Echinoidea > Clypeasteroida > Echinarachniidae > Echinarachnius > Echinarachnius parma. The sequence continues at coordinate 119,515 of JBAMJV010001795.1, forward strand.
TCTTTGATGGTGTCTATTATGAAGATAACTGTTGTAGTAAGAAGAGTTAAAATATATCTGACAAATGGAAGTTTACAATGAACCAGACAACTATTTATGTTATAGAGAGTTCACTGTAAGGCATTTATCATAATGGAACTGATCTTGTGACATAAAAAGAATTGCAATTTAAGATTTTCCCATTGGGACTCGGACTCGGACTCGGATGTCCGGGACTCGGGACTCGGATGTCCGGGACTCGGACTCGGACTCGGACTCGGACTCGACTCGGACTCCAGGGACTCGGACTCGGACTCGGACTCGGACTCGGACTCGGACTCGGACTCGGACTCGGACAGGGTGGACTCGACTACAGCACTGCTCAGATCTGCCACTCAAAATGTGTTTGTTATACCAAAAGTGTTTTCAAGATCTTATGGTGAACGGACATTCTCCTTTATTGGACCGTATTTATGGAACGCTCTGCCTAACTGGGTCAAGAACACTTCCTCAATTGACTCATTCAAAGATAATCTAAAAAATCATCTCTTCAAACAACATTATCAGTCATAGCTCAACCACTCTCTACTTCTTTACTTCGTATACTCTAATTTCCTTTTCTAAAGCGCTTAGAGGCTTGTTTGCATTAAGCGCTATATAAATTTGTCATATTATTATTATTATTATTCAATGCACCCTATCAATTTGAGTCATTGTTGACTAATAATAACGGAGTACGCGTGCTTCAAAGTCAAAATTACGCGCGCACGCAAAATGGCAAAATATGGTAAAAACATACCTTTCTATATTCGGCCATAACTTCCTAAAACGTATGGATAGCCCCCAATTTCATGTCATATTTAGAAAGTATATGAGTTGTAGATGTGATTTCATACATCATTCGGCTTTATCGGATATTCTAGAAGCGTCCTATTACTAAAAGCGTCCTATTACGAATTCGATTTTTGGTCAATTTTAATGCATCTCGTTTCGAATGATGATGCACTTTTTACCGTATCTCGGTTGTTTTTTTATTGTTTTTCTTTCCAATTTTAATATATTGTAGCTGAGATTGTCTTCTAACATAATTAAGAATGAACTGAAAAGTTTTGTCGCATTTTAATGAAGTAAGACATAAATTAGTTTGAACAGTTAAAATCAAATTTTACGTTTACATACGCGTGTCGTACAGTGCGCATGGATCAGAATTTTTTTTTTTTTTAACTTCATTACTCTGGATAATGATACCCCCTCAACACTTTCTCTGAATTTCAGTATTCTTAAATGCATAATGGGGGAATGTGAGTGCTTCAAAGATGAAGATACATGCACGAGCTCAAATTTTCAAAATATGGTAAAAACATGCCCTTTTATATTCTGCCATAACTTTTTTAAACGTATGGATACACCCGAATGTTATTTCATATTCAGAAAGTACCCGAGTTGTAGATACGATTTAATAAAAAACATTGACCAATTAGGTTTTCTGACATCATCATATTACGCGTCGAAAAGTCAATATCATCATATCGCAATTTCAGTACGTACTGTATCACCTTAATTCGTCAAAGTGACGAATTCAATGGGTGATTTCAAGTATGGTGTTTGGGGTTGGTGTTAGTGCTTATTAAACACTAACACCGGCCTTAGGCGCCATATTTGAAATCCCCCAATGTCACTGTATACCATCCTAACACGAAGTCATCTCAAATATGGTGCCCAAAGCCGGTGTTAGTGTTTAATAAGCACTAACACCAACCCCAAACACCATACTTGAAATCACCCAATGTCTAGTTCCAAATAGTTTTATGATAAAAACATAAATACTTTAGCTAATCTGAAATGGTCTTTATTTTTAACCATGGGGATCGCTCCCAAGATGACTTGCTACTACCCAAGGTCGAAATTCCCATATAGAACCAACAACCATAGGAAACCCATAGACACCCATAGGCCTAATGATTTCTATAGGATTCTATGGGTTTTAATAGGGAAAGTGGAACATGGATTTGTATGGGTTTCTAAGGGATTCCTATGGGTTTCCTATGGGTTTTGAATCTATATGGGTATTTCGACCTGGTAAATGTTTATGGGTCACATAGAAACCCATATAACATCATAGGAAACCCATAAGATACCCATAGGACTGTCCCATGGTTTATATGGGGATTTCGACTTGGGTTACTTATCTTACCCAGGTGGGATATTTATTTATTTATTTATCCATGTCTTCTTTAAAAAATACAGGGTAGGCAACCTCAGTTAAAAAAACTACTTTACAGGTGTGCCCTGTATACAAATACAAAACAATTACAGATGGCATAATAAATAAGCTACGTAAATTAAACAAACTAGTCAACAGATATAACAAACGAACATTAAAATACACCTACACAACACAAACAAATACAACAAAATAAATAAATAAATACCAAAAATTAACCAAAATAAAAAGGCTTATTTAGCTTTACACAATCAAACGATGTTAAGAAAAAGAAAAGAAAACGGAAAAGAAGAAGAAAAGGAAGATCAACTGGGAGGTGAGATAACATGACTGAGAGGTGAGAGGCTATTGAAATAAACCTCCGTGGAACCAATTTGCTTAGGACACGTAATCTAGCAGGGATTCAATTTACAAAATAACTGGACATTATAGAATAGCATTGAACTGAAGGCAGCTTTTCCTAAATACTTTGAGTAAATTGCTGCGTTGTCCTATAATATTAAGCTTATTGAACTAATAACTACCAGTGAAAGAAAGGGAACGTTTTTTATATTCGGTTTTCGGTTGAGGAATAAGCAAGGTGCTATTTTATGCATATCTAGTGTTATAATTTACAATAAAAGGTCTTACCAATGATTCAAAGTACAATGGTACAAGCTTATTGATTATTTTAAAGACAAGAATACAATACTGGTATTTGATACGATTTTCTATACATTGCCAATTCAATGAAGTCATCAATAAGCATTGAGATGTTTATCGATCTACATTAAGTACTAGACGTGCATATTTGTTGTTGTAATCTCTGTAGTCTTAACAAGTTTGCCCAGTTCATTCCCACATGACAGCCATATGTGCATTTACTTTCCAACCAGATGGGTTTGGCCATTTCAATTCCATATGAAACCAACATGGGCATTTTATATGGGTAAATGTCTATGGGTCTCCTAGAACATCAGAGGAAGCCCATATAACATCAAAGGAAACCCATATGAAACCATAGGGATGTCCCATGGTAACTATGGGAATTTCGACTTGGGACGCACCCGCGTAGAAAGCGTCGAAAGGGAATCTTTATTACGGCGGGCTCAACGTTTCCTTTAAAATGGGTTGGTTTAAAGCAGTGGCGTAATGAGCAAAAACTGTTCGGGGGCTCAACAAATCTGCATCAACACAGGGTAGCCAACTGTGAGCAAGCGGTGAGTCTGGGACTTTGCGAGGGAGCGAAGCGACTGAGCGGGGCGGAGGGGGGGGGGGGGGGGGGGTGTGGTTGTGAATCCTGTGGTTGTGAATCCTGTAAGCGGTGGGGGGGGGGGGGGGGCAGTGGCGGACACAGGATTTTCCAGGGGGGGCCCCAAAAAACAAATTATGGATGACCCTACGACGCGAGGGAGCGAAGCGACCGAGGGGGGGGGGGGGGGGTTTGTGGGAGGGGTGTCCCCCCTCCCACGGTGTGGAGCTTTGCAATTTTTATGATAAAATGGTGGGATTTGGTGCATACTTTGCTGGGTATTTTTGTATCCATGTTTGACTTTTCTTTACCATTCATCCGAATTAAAAGGAGAGAGAATAAAGGATATAAGAAAAAAAAAATGTTTTCCCCCGTTTAAATTTCTATAAAACAAAACAATACCGTAGACATACAAGTAACACCAACTAAGCCTGGCATAACCATGGGCGGCGGAAGTTGTTTTTTATTGGGGTGGCTAATATTTTTAGTAACCAATAAGCCAGTTCGTAATTAAAATCTGCGCATGCGCGTAATTACCGATCCAAACTTCCAGGTCACGCATCTGTAGGTTAGGTAGTTAGGGCTCCACAAAGTCATGCATAATCGGGAGATGCAGGGGTGGCGCCAGAGTATTTTCTAAGGGGGGCGAAGGTGGATACTTTGAGGGCGCGAAGCGCCGGAGTGAAGCGAACGAGCGGGGGAGGGAGTGTCCCCCCTCCCACAGCAGGGAGCTTTGGCATTTTTTACACTAGAATGGAGCTATCTGGTGCATATCGGAGGTGAAATTCTTAAGTTTTCAAATGATAGAAAAACAGTGAATAGTCTTCAATTATTTTAATGTAATTTGCATAAATATGAATAATGCGAGCGAGCGGAGCGAGTTTGAAAATTTTAGCAATTTAACATCGGAAATTGCCATTTGTTTCAATATTATTGTATGGGTATATTCGTGTTATGTGTAATGATATTGCGTTTTGAAGGGTAATATATAAACACCCGAGGTTGTAGAATATTATATATATACGAATGCGAGCGGAGCGAGCTTGAAAATTGTACCAATTTAACATCGGAAATTGCCATTTGTTTCAATATTACTGTATGGGTATATTCGTGTTATGTGTTATGATATTGCGTTTTGAAGGGTAATATATAAACACCAGAGGTTGTAGAATAATATATATATACGAATGCGAGCGGAGCGAGCTTGAAAATTGTAGCAATTTAACATGGGAAATTGCCATTTGTTTCAATATTACTGTATGGGTATATTCGTGTTATGTGTTATGATATTGCGTTTTGAAGGGTAATATATAAACACCCGAGGTTGTAGAATATTATATATATACGAATGCGAGCGGAGCGAGCTTGAAAATTGTACCAATTTAACATCGGAAATTGCCATTTGTTTCAATATTACTGTATGGGTATATTCGTGTTATGTGTTATGATATTGCGTTTTGAAGGGTAATATATTAACACCCGAGGTTGTAGAATATTATATATATACGAATGCGAGCGGAGCGAGCTTGAAAATTTTAGCAATTTTACATCGGAAAATTGCCATTTGTTTCAATATTATTATATGGGTATATTCGTCTATGACTTATGATATGGCGTTATTAAGGGTAATACATGTATATAAACACCCGACGTTATGAAATATTATATATGCGACTGCGAGAGGAGCGAGTTTGAAAATTTTAGCAATTTAACATCAAAAATTGCCATTTGTTTCAATATTATTGTATGGGTATATTCGTGTTATGTGTTATGATATTGCGTTTTGAAGGGTAATATATAAACACCCGAGGTTGTATAATATAGGTTTTCCCATTCATTTTCGTCATTTTTGTCATTCAATTTCGTCCCGAGAAGCCGAGAATGTGCCAATGCCAACTTCAATTTCGTCTATTGTCGACCAATTTCACAAAAAGTCCATTCAATTTAGTCGTTCGTCACGCATTTTCGTTGATTACAATTCAAATTCGTCGGTGACAGTTGCTGAACACATCTGTGACTGACGAATTTGAATTGTACTGGACGAAAATGTGTGACAAATGACTAAATTGAATGGACTTTTTGTGAAATTGGTCGACAATAGACGAAATTGAAGTTGGCATTGGCACATTCTCGGCTACTCGGGACGAAATTGAATGACAAAAGTGTTAAAATGAATGGAAAAAAAACCTATATTATATATACTGTATACGAATGCGAGCGGAGCGAGCTTAAACATTTTAGCAATTTTACATCGGAAAATTGCCATTTGTTTCAATATTATTGTATGGGTATATTCGTCTATGACTAATGATATGGCGTTATGAAGGGTAATATATAAACACCCGAGTTTATGAAATATTATATATGCGACTGCGAGCGGAGCGAGCTTGAAAATTTTAACAATTTAACATCGAAAATTGCCATTTGTTTCAATATTATTGTATGGGTATATTCGTGTTATGAGTTATGATATTGCGTTTTAAAGGGTAATATATAAACACCCGAGGTTGTAGAATATTATGCAAATAATACACGGTCTAGAGTGCATTGTGTAAATGCATCGCACGCGAGGCTATGTTAGCTGTGCATTACGCACGAGGCGTAAGCCGAGTGCGCATGCGCACAGCTAACATACATGATGCACGATATTATGACCGTAGTATTATTTGTTTTATAAAACGAGCTCAACCACGGATTGTTTTATTTTGCTGGATTATTGAAAACCGACTTGCCACAATTAGTAACCCAGTCTATCTATTCTCCTGAGTATGAATTTATTAGGACTTTACAAAATTAATCATCACTTCTGCACTCGCTTCACTGAATTTGACTCTGAAGCTCAGCAGATCACACGCATGCAGTCCACCAGAAATTGCCGAAACAAATTCCCGTACAAATGAGAATTATCAAAGAATTTCATGCATTTCCATTCCAAAACTTACCAATATCAAACCACATACCATAGTAATTTACGAAACTGCTAAGATGTATTTACTACAATACAGATAATTTACAAAACGAAGCTTTTTCCATCTGTTTTTCCTTCACTTTCGCAAGTTTGTCTCCGATAGAACTATGTAAACAAGCATTGTGACGTCATAGCCGTGCAAAAAGGTGTGGAATGAAAACGAGTAACGCACCCCGATTGCACCCTGTTTTGCACGGTCGTGACATGATTTAACCAATCACGTTACTGAATTTACCAGAGCTGTTTTATAAAATATATATACGAATGCGAGCGGAGCGAGCTTGAAAATGTTAGCAATTTAACATTGGAAATTGCCATTTCTTTCAATATTATTGTATGGGTATATTCGTGTTATGTGTTATGATATTGCGTTTTGAAGGGTAATATATAAACACCCGAGGTTGTAGAATATTATATACGAATGCGAGCGAGCTGCGCTGCGCTGCGCTGCACGACGGAAAAAAAAAAACAAACAAACAAACAAAAACATGTGTTGCCATTGTACTGCACATGACCGTCCCTTTCCGTATACGGTATTTTTCATCAAATTTTCTGTTGGTTTTTCCTTCTCTCTTCTTGCTCGTACCCTACTTTTAACCAATCAGGAGTGCCATATGTCGCGTGCACTGCGTATAAAATGATTGGGCCTTCACTCTGCAGAAATTGATCATGTTACACACAAATAATTCAAGTATCCTCTTATTGAAAGTATATTTTGCTTTAGAAAAAATAATAATAATCAAAGGTAGGGGTAGGGATGACCAGGAATTTATGTACAGTGTCTTTAGTTATTTTTTTATTTTGTATTTGTTTAGCTGTCGGGGGGGGGGGGGGGGGGGCCTGTGTCCGCCACTGGGGGGGGGGGGGGGGGGTAGTCGTAGCAAATTTTCGAAACCGAGACCAAAAGTTTTCGTCATTTTCGAGGCCAAGACCACGGTTTTTCGACATTTTCGAGGCCAAGACCACGGTTTTTCGCACTTTTCGAGGCCGAGACCACGGTTTTTTGCACTTTTCGAGGCCGAGACCATCAAAAATGACGGTCGAGACCACTAACATCTCGAGACCATTTACAATTTGAAAAGGGGGGGTTCAAACCCCCCAAAACAGTCATTTTTGGGTACGCCTATGGATAGGGGGAGGGTTTGATGGGAGGTGGGTGTCCGCTTATGCACGGAATCAGAAAGCTTTTGCAATTTTATACTTGAAATTATGCAATCTTGTGCATACCTATAGGAATGAAATTTGACTAGACATGAAGTAGCATCTGAATTGTCATGTTTAAACAAACATCCTTGTTGCTACACAAATTGTCGTCCCTGCACAAATTGTCGTCGGCGACAATTTTGGCAGAATGTTGACACCACAAATTGTCGCCTTCTTCATGTAGGCTATTTCTTTGTTTTTGGAATTATTTATTATTTGTTTATTAGACTTGTTTATTTTTTTCAATTGAACAAATCATTTACCATAATCCGACCTTCTGCACAAATTGTCGTCGGTGACAATTTGTGGAGGTGACTGCGACAATTTGTGCTTGTATATAGCTGGCGCCACAAATTGTCGCCACACCTACGATCCTGTTCAAAGCCATGAGAGCATACATTTTGGATTAAATGACCATTCTTGACATACGGATACACCTGCGCACCAACATAACACACATTGTTATTTTTTTTTGAAAATAATACATTTTCAATTAATTATGCAAGTTTATGCTGAAATCCCCTTTTTGTCTGTAAATCGCTAAATAATCACTAAACATGAATATTCTTGTTGCCTAAATTAACCGATTTTGAACCTTATGAATTGCGACAGCTCATATTTTCTTCATGTAGGCTATTTCTTTGTTTTTGGAATGATTTATTATAGGTTTTCCCATTCATTTTAACACTTTTGTCATTCAATTTCGTCCCGAGAAGCCGAGAATGTGCCAATGCCAACTTCAATTTCGCAAAAAGTCCATTCAATTTAGTCATTTGTCACACATTTTCGTCCAGTACAATTCAAATTCGTCAGTCACAGATGTGTTCAGCAACTGTGACCGACGAATTTGAATTGTAATCGACAAAAATGCGTGACGAACGACTAAATTGAATGGACTTTTTGTGAAATTGGTCGACAATAGACGAAATTGAAGTTGGCATTGGCACATTATCGGCTTCTCGGGACGAAATTGAATGACAAAATTACGAAAATGAATGGTAAAACCTATATTTGTTTTTTAGACTTGTTTATTTTTTTCAATGGAATAAATCATTTACCATAATCCAACCATTTTAGCTCAAATTTAAACAATTGCAGTGATTAGAATGAAAAATAATCAAGGTTTAGTGTATTTAAGGAAAAAATCAATTTCCATAGGATTTGTACACAAATCACAAAATTTAGCGACTTAAATAATAAAAATATTAAAAAAAAACATATATAAAGCCGTTTATTCCGGGGGTTACGCACCCAAAAGTAAAATCAGGTGCGTGCGCAAGCTATAGAAAGTGACCAGGTACAATAGTTGTGTTGTAGCTTAGCAACTAGGGTAGTGTGAGCCTTTGTTCTATGGATTATTGCAACGTGTGAACTCGCATGTCAATGCATTGCCATAACAGTATATTGAACAATCGACGCAGAGCAAGAGATAGCGTGGTATCCCCCGGTTGATTTCGATTTCGAAATGATCGTAAATCGACCATGTCAATTATTTTGCTAGTTCCTGACCGGATTAAAAAACAACATTTACAGAAAGTATGATATTCTGCTAGAACAATATCTACGAAAGGTGGTATTGGGTACACGCAGAATGAAAAAGTTTTTTTAATGAAAGAAATTACTCTTCAAACTTATTTTTCTCCACAAGTTTTTATTTGTATGTTTACACATTTTAAAACATCAATTTCTACTAGTTGAATACCATATTACAATTCTTATAGTTTAAGCTTAACATTTATGGCAAATTCATGGTCGGAAAATTAATTATATAAGCACACAGGGAGAAGGAGAACTAAGCCATGTCGTAGCTCATAATATGCAAGCGGCGCAAACATTATTCATGCATACGACTTGAATACATACAAGCGATTCACAACGCGGTGCATTCTTACTGCTCTTTGTGCTAAAAAAACGCCACTGTTTTGATGACATCACAAAGTGTGCAAGTTATCACTAGCAGACGATGTCTTATTGCGAATCTACAAAACCACTAGTGCATTTATTATTGCCTGCTAAACGTGTATTCTTGCCAAGAAATGGCATTTATTTCATTGCATTTTGTAAATAAGGTTCACCTTGACTTATACACAGTAATTATTCACTCGGAGACATTTACTGAAATAAAGACAAATTCAATGAAGTAAGTCACACACCGTCCTACTATATCTGCTTGAAAGACCCGCCGAAGTCTGGGCACGATTCTATTGACCCATTGTTCAACAGCTGTATGTTGATACGGATGTATGTCGCTGAATTTGCATTTTTTGCGACGTAATATACAGGGTGGCCCAACAAAAACGAAACGGAGCACTTCCCAAAATAAGGTAACAAAATGATTATGACCATAGGATAGAGTGTCTTTTCCAATGAAAAGTGATACCAAGAACAGTCATTTTGGTCGTGTAGTTTTTGTTTTAGGGCGCTGTGAGTATCACCATGTCAGGTTCCCTTTTTTTGTCAATTTTTACCAAGTCAGTGCCTGATAAATGAGACTTACTGCCCGACATACCATTGAACACGCGAGTATCCCGCGCGCCATTGTTAGTGTGCATTCAGCTGTGTGCCGAGCGGTGCCGAGAGAATGGGCATAAATTGGTCAATAGTATGACGGGCAGTAAGTCTCATTTATCAGACACTGACTTGGTAAACATTTTCAAAAATGGGCACTTGACATGGTCTCACTCAAAGCGCCCTAAAACAAAAACTACAAGTCCAAAATTACTGTTCTTGGTATCGTTGTTCATTGGAAAGGACACCCTATCCGATATACATAATCATGTTGTTTTTTTTTATTTTGGGAAGTGCCCCGTTCCGTTTTTGGGGGGCCACCCTGTATAGATTAATATAACTTTATTTAGCACGCTCAAAAGACAGCAAAGTGCTTTTAAGAGTGAGGCAGAGGAGCAAATAATGACACAAATTCTCCTTAAATAAACAAGGATGATTGAATAGAGTCATGTTAAAAAGGCACTCTACAATGTGTTTGTATCGGACATCGTCTGCTAATGATGACTTGCACACTATGTGACGTCACAGTATTTCCGCTGGTTCGTCGGGACTGTTGATGCCATAATACTGGCTTACGAATTACCACTACTAGTATTTCATAAATGGTAAATCCTCAATAACAATGTTTGGAAACACTTATTTGTAATATTCGTGTTATGGATTATGTATGAAATATGGAAAAATGAGCTGAATTTTAATTCACAATCAATGAAATTCTACTTTAAGGGGAGGTTTTCAAAGTATTACGCAATTTAGGGATACACATTTTTAATCTTGCAATACGCCATTTAGGATCCATTTTAGAGGTTGATGATCTCGGGTAGGTAGCACATGTGCATGAGCAACTTGATCAGGGAAACATCAGGGAAATACTGAACATAAATATGTCAACATAATTTAACAAATAATTATATGTTTATTTATTTCAGATGATCAAAAGAGAATAGGAGATCTGGAAAGACAATTATATGCTGATAAAGGTAACTGATATAAAGTATTATTATCTTAAATGTTAGGGGGTTTAAACTTGTCTTTGTGCTTGTTTAGTTTCATGTTCTTGTGCGCGTGTTGCCGTGATGGTTTTAAACAAGAATTACGATTAGTCTTGATTTTTTACAACAACATGTGATGTGATTAAAATATATAAAATAACATGCACTTGTGAAGATGGTACTCAATTGTTGTCTTTTAAATCAAGTTTCGGTTCGGGTTAACAAATTAATGAACGTTATCCTCTATTCATATGCAAACATAAAGTCTAGCTCATAGTTCAACACCAATATGACTTTGTATATTCACTCAAAAGCGATATTTAATCACTGAAAATAATATGATAAATAAATTAAGCGTTCATTGTTACCTGACATGCCTGATAAGTAAATAAAATAGTTATGTCACTAGGTTTATAGTGAGAGTCAATATAGGGCCTACATTTTCTATCCTAGCAGAATCTTCTTCAGAGGCAAAATGACGATGTCATAAAGATTACCTTATACTACAGTATTATAGACATATTTTAGACACACAGCTGGAAAAAAGGGGCGGAGAAATGGAACAGTACAAAATTGCGAGGCATGCAGTGAGTGGCCAATCAAACTTGGCTGGGATTAGAAGGGATAGACACAAATCATTTGTGTTTTTTAACACGGGACAAGGGAGTGGAAGGGGGTATGGGTACAAGTTCAAAGGAAGAAGTATAGATACCCTAAAACCAAAAGACCATGTAGGAACGTACTGAGGAATTAATAGGGAACGGGCAAAGGCAAATGAACAATGGGAGTTGTGAAGGGCATGATTCATTATGGCCCCCCTTAACCCTCAATAGCCCGGGGGGGGGGGGGGGGCTAAATTAACCCCCACCCCCCGACATTTTTCGCAATAATTTTGTAACGCAAAACAATCTTGCGCTGAAATTTCATGACTCTTTTCTTTCACATCTAGCGCATATTTTAAGACCCTATTTGCGAAAATCGGGGTACGGTTGCAGAGAAATAGCACATATGCGTGACCAACGTCACAAAAAATGGCGGTTTATGTACAATGTATGGGTTTTACAAGAAGTGTTGTCAGAAGAATGTTTTTTTTCTGTTTTTCCTCAGATAACATCCCGTTTGGCCATCATCAACTATTTTACAAAACAAAACAATGAAAAACAAAAGATTTAAAAACAAGGAAACGCATGAGAAATTAAAAACAAAGAAATACATAAGAATTCAGAATTTCGAGAAAAATTTGCATATTTGCATAATTAATTATAAATATGGAATTTAAATACATGGCATTAATTTGACTAAGCTATCTTTTAGATTATATTACAAGCTACAAACATGCCAAATGTGATTGCATTTTCTCCATAAATGCGGAAAAATGAGAATTCCAAAAAATAAGAATAACAATAGATATATCATTTTGACAATGCATTCTTGTAAAATACATGATAGGACACAGACACGCCAAGTTTGGTCAAAATCGGTAGATAAATGGCCGAGATCTGAGGGGAGGGGCGAATTAAATAATGTAGGCGGTTTCTTGGCCAAATTTGTATAATCCCATATTAGTAATAAGGGCGTACATTTCATTTTTAGGGGGTGGGGCGTTTCCCACTACTGTCATTCACCCTTTAACAAATCATTTGTTTTTAACTATTAGTCCTTTATTGCCGTAACATAAAGACAAAACGCGCTATTGTTTAACTTGAATTAAGTGTCTCGTATGAGGCAAAACCATAATTTGTATAATACACTATGCCATATGGATCGCTTTTATAAAATCTTTTCATTCATGTTTTTTTTTTTTTTTTTTCATTTTGTCTGATCAATTAGAGGCCAAAATACAAGAGCAGATAGATGACATCAAAGAACTAAGTAAGAAGACGTCTATCCAGTGGTTATGCCACATTTTTACTGTTGATAAGTTCCTTGGGTGATTTGAATTTGGGATCAGGTTTTGGTAGATTGCATGACGTACGGTATGTAGTGAATACGACTGCTATTCAAAATGACCGCTATTCATAATGCAATATTTCCCTATACTGAAGGACCGCTATTCATAAAACGAAAAAAGGCTTGTTATTCATAAAGGCATCCAAAACATTATTCATAATGATGGGGAAATGTCAATACTAATAATCACGCTAAGGGTCACTATATACTCGTAAGGGTCGCTATTCATAATACGAAATCATGGTCGCTATATAATCATGAAGAAGGTGCGCTATTTATAATTCATTTAGGGGGTCCCTACTCATAAGGGTTGCTATTAATAAACCTAAGAATTGTCGCTGTTTATAATACGAAATCAGGTTTGATATTTATTAAATGATAATAGGCGACACTCTTCATACATTATACCTACCCTGTGTTTTATTATGAATAGCGATCATCTTATTTATAATTTAAATAGCGACCCTTATTTCGTATAATAAATATCGACCCCTTCTAATATTATGACGATATAGCGACTCTGATTTGTATTATGAATAGCGACCCTCTTCTTACTTTAGGAATATCGACCCTTATTTCGTATTATAAATAACGACCCTTTTCTTACATTATGAATAGTGACCCTCAATGTGAATTATGAATAGCGACCACTGATCTGAACCTGCTATTAAAATATATAATAATGTCCTTAAAGGTGCACCTGTAAAGTGTCAGATATTGCCCAAAATGACATTTGAGACTTAAAGGTATGGTGACAAGAAAACTGCCTCAAAATTGTGTTTTACTGTATCTAAGGTAGATTTTCATGAAGATTACTAATAAAAACATATTTTCCACGTGGGAAAGCCCGGTAAAATAAAAAAAATCAACTTGAAAATTCACTTTCGGAACCCCCGTAAAAAAACTGAGTCCGGGCGAGAAAAAAAATGACGTCATCTTTGTGACGTCACATGCAGACAATCGCAGTTTAGCTCGGTCATAGACGTACACGGTGTGTGCAATACTCACGTTGACAGAGAGATATTATTTCCATTTGTTTCAATATTTGCCAACATTTGTTTCAGTTTATATCATGGACGATATATACACTCAGAGGTGTAGCTGCATCCTGATACAATTCATTTTTTAGCAATTCTTAGGCATTTTCAGTTAAGCCTCAATTTATAAGCAAAAACGAGTTTGTTTTTCTAGCAAGTCATAGGCTCTGCATGTAAATCATGCACGTTCCTGCACGTTGCGGTCTGCTTGTGATGTCATGATCCGGGTTGCACGTGCGCACATTCCCGCTCTGCTATAAAAAACTTTTTTAGGAGCATAGAACGCCGATGCGAAATAAAGCAAAAAGGTTGCATGAAATTTACCTTTTTTGCCCAACTTAAGGATTTCATTGAAAAAAAGAGTGTGGTATATCAATAAAGGCACATATTAAAAGCTATAAACCTGAATCAAAGCCGGGATTTCCCCCCTCCTTTAAACCCTGTACCATAATCATTGTAAGATATGTCCGAATGATGTGTGATAGTTTCATCGCAAAAGAACACTGTTTTCCTGGTTAAAAAGGCAAAATGCGTCAGCGCTTAAAACGAATTACTGTATGACATTTATGAGGCTTGAGACCGTTCATTGAAGAGGTGAATGATAGATATCGTCATACTAAAGGGGCATTTGAAAAAAAATAACCCTATTTTATTCTTCTCTTACCATAAGCTAAACAACAAGGTAGAAAAAGAACGAGGAAGCTCCAAGTAATGTTCATGGAGTTAGACACTTTACAGGCATCCCTTTAATTATGTCAGAATCAACCAATCAGCTTATCGAAAATGTTATAGTACTGAGACAGCACTCCTTAGAATTAAAAGTGATCTCTTAATGTCAATGAATGACCAGAAGATTAGCCTATTGCTCTTACTTGATTTGAGCGGCGCTTTTGATACTATTGACCATCTGCGGGTGGCGTATGTTACAAACTTTGAAAACCCACTTTTAGATTAATGGTAAAGTTCTTGCATGGATTGAATCATGCTTGGCTGATAGAAAACAGACAGTTGAAATGGATGATATTGAATCTGATGTGTTCGAGGTACCTTTCGGTGTCCCTCAAGGGTCACGTTTAAGCCCCCTGTTGTTTACGTTGTATACAAGCAGACTCCTCACAAATATTCAAAAGGAGTTCCCTACTATTACCTGCCATTGCTACGCAGATGACACACAAGTATATTTGTCATTTTGTCATAACACACCAAATGAAGAATATTGTATTAGTGTTTTAGAAACATGCATTGAGTACATTAGAACCTGGATGTTACAAAATAAACTGATGTTGAATGATACGAAAACGGAACTATTAGTCACTGGTACTCCACGGCAGTCGGCAGGTATCTAAGTTCAAGTCAAATGGTATATCAGTAGGTACCCAGGGGGCAAAGGGGGTTTGTCAGCTTTTGCCTGTTGTAAAAGGTTGGCCACCAGAAATGGCTTCTAGGACCTTCTAGGATCACAACCTAGGTGGACAACCTCGCGGACAAGCTGCTCGAAGCCCACAGAATGAGTTTTAAGAAAAATCACCCCTACTGTAGCTATATGGTGGGTTTAGGCCTTAGGGGTCATGAAGTCCCGATCTCACATTGTTCATGATTACACCACGATGCTTAATAATCTCTGCTTGTCAATTCATGGACGTCATCCTTAGATTCCTGCGCATCATATAATACCAAATTTGAGCATATTGCATATTTGGTTGTTGTGAAAAATGTTGTTAAAGCGTGATGCGTCACACACGGAAGTGACATTTTTAATGGAGCGTTTATGTATAAAAAGCAAATATAGTACCAATAATTACAAACAATGATATATTTTGATCAGTACAAACTAAATGTGCATCAAAATAACTTTATATATATGTTAACCATGAAATAAACTGGTTAAAAACACTAAACAATAACATAAGCAATAAAAACAAAGAAATACATAAGAATTTGAATCAGTTCATGTAATTATTTCTTTAGATCTCTTCAAAATTACATTCACTGATACAAAAATGCATCAAAACATAATACATTAACTTTGTTAGTGTTCCATGAATCAGAAACATTAAGAGTTGTGGTGTAGGGAGGGTGGGGGCCCGGTGGGGGGGGGGGGGGGGGGGGGGGGGCATGACCATGCCTTATTGTTAGTGGACTCCACAACAGTATTAAAATGATCACCATTGGTATTATGATGGATTTAGTGTGGTCAGGAGACTAAATAAATAGTCAGATTACAGGATATTATTACAGCCGTGGATCGTTTTAACAAAATATACCCAACAATGCTTTCTATGACCTACGATAACAACCAGGTTGGACAATTTAACTGCTGAAAGTATGAAGTGAAAATTGAAAAGTGCCCTTTCTATTATACATGTATACTAAACATACTTTCTGAGATACGCATACATATTTTGAATGAGAGAACCAGTTATAAAACAGAAGTCCATTATTGCAGATAATAATATCTACCAAGCCAAACAAACAAATACATGCAAAACATCAAATGTAAATTGTAGTTTCGGCAAAACATGGTATTATCGCTTTCTGTGAATGATCTTTTCATTTTCTGACTCGCTAACTGATATCACAGATTTCCGCGAATTTTCTATTCATTTCTTAAGTCACCAGCTGCTATCACTGATATCCACGAATGTTCTATTCATTTTCTAAGTCACCAGCTGCTATCACTGATATCCGCGAATGTTCTATTCATTTTCTAAGTCACCAGCTGCTATCACTGACATCTGCGAATGTTTTATTCATTTTCTAAGTCACCAGCTGCTATCACTGATATCCGCGAATGAGTCACCAGCTGCAATCTCTGCTTTTCGCGAATGTTCTATTCATTTTCTGAGTGACTGCTGCTATCACTGCTTTCCATTATAGCAGTGCACTGCACCCTTCTGCACTTGGTTTTTATGCCCTGACAACGGCAGCCTATGTAGCATGGAACCGCCTTCTTTGAGCAAGAACAGTTCTTCTAGCATCCCCTGACACATCCACACGATAGTGTCTTTTCCATCGATTCAGGCCAGGCTTGTTGTGTAGATGGCACTGGAATTGGTTTCCCATCAGTCAAGGACCATCCGAACTCTGTACACGATGGAATGTTTGGCTTGGCGATGTGCGCATTCTTGTCAATGATGGTCGCATGAGCAGCTCTATTTAGGTGCAAGAGGAAAGCATCTTCTGTGGGAGACAGCAGCTTCAGGATAGTTGACTTGTTGTTCAAGAACTTGTAGGCTCTCAATTTTTCAAGATCAGAATCTTGATCAAATTGGTCGCTTTTGGTGGTGTACACATCTATGGTCAGTTCTCGTGCCTGGGTGATGAGGTCGCCTGTTATGGCATTTGATTGGTTGTCACCATAGTCTACCACTGCAGGTGTGTTTCGTTTCATGCTGCTCTAGAGCCATGCTTTCTTGCCGCTGAAGCATGGGTAGCTAGTGGTATCTCTGCCACTCAGACTGCGCATGACACATATTATTGTTAGTGGTGGACAACTCTACATTTTTGATTTCATAGGGAACATGATTGCAGTAATAGTCCTCCATCTTTGTTCAAGGAAGACGGCAGTATGAGAAGTGGTACCAATGCTAGCCTGGTGAAGGTCTTAAAAGAGGAAACCAAAGTGACATGTGTTTCCGATTTGCCTCAGGATGACAACAAAACAGCAGTTGTTGTTGATGCAATGTGTGCCATACGGCGCTGGTCATTTCACAAAGGGGAAACATTTGAAGAAATCGCCGAACGGTACACAAATCTGTTGCTGTTGGTACCGAGATCATACACTTTTGTTGCGACAGATACATTTGAGCCAGCCTGAAGTCTGCTGAGCAGGAACAGAGGTATACCCGATCCAAATTAGCCAAGGTATATGAAGTCAGTGGGCAGTACACAGCTCCTGATCGACATGAGTTTGTCTCTGTATCAGCAAACAAGGCGAGCCTTCTGAGCTTCCTGTGTGAAAGGTGGTGTGAGAATGAACAGCGTGAACCTTCTCCTGGCCTAACTCATCTGTACCTTGGTGGCGGATTCAAAGAAGAAATAAAAAGTGTGCTCCTCACCATCACAGGAGGATCTGTGGTGGAAGTTCCAGCCCTTGAATCTACACAACAGGAGGCTGATACACGGGTCATACTCCACACACTCTACAGTCTCAAGAATGATGGAGTCGACAGCGTTGTCATACATACCACGGTGCAACAAATTTCACGGATCTCTCAGAGATGTGGTTGAGGACAGCCCATAATGCATACCAACCTATCCATAATATGATTGTAGCACTGGGGCCATCACAGAAAATGAATATAACATTCACGGATATCAATGATAGCAGCTGGTGACTAAGACAACGAATAGAACATTTGCGGATATCAGTGATAGCAGCTGGTGACTTAAGAAATGAATAGAAAATTCGCGGAAATCTGTGATATCAGTTGGCGAGTCAGAAATTAAAAAGATTATTCACAGAAAGCGATAATACCATGTTTTGCCGAAACTGTTTTGTATGTATTTGTTCATTTGGCTTGGTACATATTATTATCTGCAATAATGGACTTTTGTTTTATAACTGGTTCTCTCATTCAAAATATGTATGCGTATCTCAGAAAGTAGGGTTAGTATACATGTATAGAAAGGGCACTTTTTCAATTTGGGTAAACATTTCACAACAATCCACGGCTGTAATAGTATCCTGTAATCTGAGCTCAAAAATATTAAACACAACTACAAATAGAGACTATTTATTTAGTCTCCTGACCACACTAAATCCATCATAATACTAAAATGGTAATCATTTTAATACTGGTGTGGAGTCCACTGACAATAAGGCTTTGTCATGCCCCCCCCCCCACCCCCCACCGGACCCCCACCCTCCCTACTCCACAACTCGTATTGTGTCTGATTCATGGCACACTAACAAAGTAAATTTATTATGTTTTGATTCATTTTTGTATCAGTGAATGTAATTTGGAAGAGATCTAAAGAAATAATTACATGAACAGATTCAAATTCTTATGTATTTCTTTGCCTGTATTGCTTATGTTCTTTATTGTTTAGTGTTTTTAAATAGTTTATTTCATGGTAAACATATATCTAAAGTTATTTTGATGCACATTTAGTTTGTACAGATCAAAATATATCATTGTTTTTAATTATTGGTACTATATTTGCTTTTTATACATAACCGCTCCATTAAAAATGTCACTTCCGTGTGTGACGCATCACGCTTTAACAACATTTTTCACAACAACCAAATATGCAATATGCTCAAATTTGGTATCACATGATGCGCAGGAATCTAAGGAAGACGTCCATTAATTTACAAGCAGATATCATCAAGCATCGTGGTGTAACCATGAAAAATGTGAGATCGGGACTTCATGACCCCTAAGGCCTAAACCCACCATATAGCTACAGTAAGGGTGATTTTCTTAAAACTCATTCTGTGGGCTTCGAGCAGCTTGTCCGCGAGGTTGTCCACCTAGATTGTGTTCCTAGAAGGTCCTAGAAGCCATTTCTGGCCACCAACCTTTTACAACAGGCAAAAGCTGATATCCGAAAAAAATGGGTTTTTGCCCCCTGGGTAAGGTGATACTGCTATAAAACCATCCCATAATGTGAGAAACTTAGGAGTGTTATTTGATACTCAGTTGAATATGGAATCACAAATTACTAGTGTATGTAAATCAGCATATTATATGATTTATAATCTGAGGCGCATTCGTAAATACTTTGATCAAGATAGCATGAAAACTGTCGTCCACGCATGTATTACGAGTAAGTTAGATTATTGTACTAGTTTATTGTATGGATTACCAAACTCACAGATAGGAAAGTTGCAGCGGGTTCAAAACACATGTGCAAGATTGATTTGTAATCTTTCTAAATTTGCTCATGTTACACCACTGTTAAGAGATTTACATTGGTTACCCATACGTCGAATTGAATTTAAGATGTTAATGATAGTTTATAAAGCGCTAAATGGCCAAGCTCCTAGTTATATTATTGAATTATTGACTCTTAAGTTTCAAACTCATGGTCATAATCTTCGTAGTACACAAGACACACTGGCATTGCAGATCCCTAAAATTAGAACAAAAGTAACCTTAGGTGATCGATCATTTCTTTGTGCAGCTCCTAGAGTATGGAATAAGCTACCTGTGGATATTAGGAAATCTCAAACATTAGAAAGCTTTAAATTAAAAGTAAAAACTTATTTGTTTTAAACACAGACTTAATTTTTATTTTTTCATGTGATCGAATACCGATATAATGTGTTTAAATAATATGATACATAATTTATTGAAAGCTTTTATGTGCCCTATATAAGTGTTGATGTAAGGTATTGCCGTGAATATATATGTATAGTCATACCAATATTTTAATCGAATTGCTCCATAGAACATGTATCATTACTCAATAAAATCTAGAACACTCTCATGTATCAAATATCTATTTTGTATTTCTTCAGAAAATGGGATCAATAACAGGGAAGCAAAAATTGCCGATCTCAAGACACAATTGGATAAGGTAATATCAATACACGATATTCTCGTTGTATACTCCACAAAAAAAGAAACTGGACACTTGTATAAGTTGAAATATTTCATATTAATGTACGATAAAGTGTACATAATCATATATCAACTTAAAGGGAATTTAGTCCTCTACATGCAGGGTATAACTTAAAGGTGTAATCGTTCATGCATGAAATGCCATGGTCAATTAACAATAGCAAGGTCTGTTTTCAAAAATAGCAAAACAATGGAGGACCACACCATTCGACTGAAATGATAGTAAGCGTTTCACTTGAAACAAGATAAGCGGGGCAAGTAAATTATGACATTATTCAACTTTATTGTTATGAACAAACTCTGGAAATACAAATTTGTCAATAAAACAGGGCCAGGTTGTGAGAGCATTATCATACTGGTCTGTATTAGAGGCATGAAGCTTGTCCATTTCATGTGTCCCCTGCAATTTTAACCATATTTACCTAGAGAAATGTCATGTTAAAGACTGCCCAACTGTTTGACCAAGGGTGACTTCAGGTTTCGAAGATCTTTGGACTACGGTAGAATTCTTGAGAAGAATTTATACCATTTTCATGCTGAAATAAGGGCACAAACTGTGGTTTTGACTAATAAATCTTTGCCATGGAATTCCCAATGTTGTTACTTTTGAATGAAAATAACACCTATAACGTTCACAATTTGTCTTCGAAAAGGTCACATTTATAATGACAAATTATGCCATCTCATGAATATAGCGTTTTAGATTATGCTTATCAACATTCATATGGTTGAGTGGATGTTCCATTTTTGCTATTTCTGAAAACAGACCTTGGTGTGGTTAATTGACCACCAAAAGTCATGCATGAATGATTTCATCTGGATTTTTTGCGAATATTGAAGTGGGTAATTTTATCTTTAATTTGATATACAATATCATATATTTCATCGTTAATGAATACGAAATATTTGGTCTTATACAAGTGTCCAGTTTCTTTTTTTGCGGAGTATATATAGACAACATGATAACATTTCGTATGCATGGTATATGCTATATTATTATTTTGTAATGCTTCACAATTAACTATAATGCTATTATAATGACAAAACTTTTCAAATTTCAAAATGTTCCACTTGTTGCTCATCAACGTGTTTCATCATTCTATGAAGGCGTCAATTTTGCTTATACATGTATAACATAAATTTACTTGTAAACTAATTGCTATCCCACATGAATTCACTTGTAATATTACCGTGCGTGGCATTACAGTAAGTGTTACTGAATAATATGGATAAAGCCATTACACTTGAAATAAATATTTTGCATAGTAGATGGAAACTGAGAGAAAGAATTTTAAGTGCAGACAAATTCCTAAACACAAACAAACATTTGCTCAAAGGGGTAGTTCATTTTTGGTATAGAGTGCGCTGCACGAAATAATTGTGTGTGAGATAATGAAAAACTGAGTGTAAAGTTAGAAAGAGCATACAATATTGATGACAGAACAAACGTTATTTGATCAAAATCAGAAACGGCTGAAATATCAATATCCCATCGGACTAAATCTGGGGCCCAGATAGATTCAATGATTATTTCTTTTTAATTTAAGAAATGCTTACACTATTTCAAAAGTTTTCAAAAGAGGTTTTTAAATAGTTGTTGATGATCTCTCTATTGAATCATTATTTTAACAAAGCATCACATGCATCATTTTGTATGAAAATGGTTGAAACAATGTTTTTTTGGAGAGCGCCCTCTTGTGTTTTAATGGCTCTTTAAAAAAAAAGATAATAGCCTTTTTACTTAGTCGTTTGTAATGTTCTATACCTTTAGAGCATGGTAGAGTTATACTATTTGTTTGTAATGCTAGTGTGCAGGTTTTGGTTACTGAAGCTCAGCCTTACAAAAACTGCACTACCACTTTAAAATCCTTCCAGAAAAGAAAATAACTGACATAATATACTGTATATATGCATAAAAAAACTGACACTGACTATTATTTGCGATATCACATGACTTTTGTATGGAATATCATTTATAGATCAATCATGAACATAAAGATTTTGTTGATTGATGATTCTTATAATGGAATTATAATGTTTAATATTTTAATGTAAACGGCGTGACAAATACAAATCTAGATCTATAACTAACCTTTCAATGATAACGGAAAATTTAAGTGAATTACCTAGCGACTGACCAGGGCCCATGTTCATAAAAGACCACTAGAGCAGCTCCACGCCTAGTTCCGTGTATAACCAATCACGCCAAAAACATAGTCTATAATTTCTCGAAAATTGACTAGATAATAATCAGTGAACGGGTGGGTGGACTCATAGATTGCTCCCCCTATAACTGACAACACGCCTTTCGCGTCGATCAGTATTTTAAAAATCCCTCATGTTATTTAAGGTGGCATGCAGTTGACCACCTGCCTCCTTATTAGCGCGTATGGTTATAATCCTGACACATGAATAATGTGCTGAATGTACCTACATAATGTAAGATAATAACATTATACATGTAGACTATACTGTGTAATTTTATATATCGTGTTCTACTGGACTGGTATTCAATTCAATGCTCAGATTGAGTACGAAATTTACTTTAATTTGCACAGCTGAGAACTTTACTTAGCTTGTATCAAAATCGTTTTCCAGGAGGGCTTTGTACAAATATGTTATATTATCATATCATATGTCTACGAACTATGTCACGGAGTACCAAATAGCTGTGGCATTTGGAAAAATATTTTTTGTCAGGATGGGCCATCTCAGTCAAAGGGGAAGGAAACGCTGAATTTTCGCTGGCTGTTAAGGTATAGCGCATAATTTCTGTCACTTCTATAGACCCAGTATAGCAGAAAGGGATACAATGACCCAGCTAGCCACCTGAAGTCGGACCGATGTCGGAATTTGGTTGCCGGATGTCGGCATATCGCCGTTGGCTCGAGGTTAAAATGTCCGCCAGCCCAACATCGTCACGACGTCATTTTTGTGATATATTGGCATAACGTCATTTTCCGACAATGGCCCAACATCATCTCATGACATGATGTTGGGCCATTGTCGGAAAATGACCTTATGCCAATATATCACAAAAATGACGTCGTGACGATGTTGGGCTGGCGGACATTTTAACCTCGAGCCAACGGCGATATGCCGACATCCGGCAACCAAATTCCGACATCGGCCCAACGTAAGGTGGCTAGCTGGGGAGTGTAAGTTACAATTAATTGAAAGTCAGAAAGTCAGCCAATAAGATTTGCGCATTATGTTAATTAAATATATTCATTGTTTTTATTTTTTATTATTTTTGTTTTATCTACTTACAGGTTGTCCATGCAGAAGCAGAAGCCCGACAGGAGTTACAAGATAGGAAAACTTGCTGCTTTCCCTTCAACAAAAATAGACACAGAGTTCGGCCTATGAGCGTCTCATAATAATCTGAAAACAAAGTACAATCATGGAAAAAATAAGCAAAATGGTCAAGGCAAAACCACGAGAACATTCATTAAACGTAAAATATAGTCGACTATGACGTCATAGTTATATATTACAATCTCGCCTAAATGTAATTATGATGACGTTTTGGGGTCAATAATAATTTTGAAGAAATCCGTTGGTTCAGTGACGTCATTATCTATGCGAATCAGTGTAAAAATTATGCATCTGTGTTCTCGTTAGATAATCATCGCCATTTATTAATCATCACCTCTTGAAATTATTTTCGAATCATTGCATCTATTAGGACAAATATTAGTCATGTAAATTATGTCAAATGGTAAAAATCTCTACACATCGTTATATTGAACATGTTTACTTATAATGCTATGGGCGCTAATAATAGGGATTTTCACAATGATAACAACCAATATTGCAAATAATTGAGTGAGCATGACGAATTGTTCGGCTATGCATTATTAACAGCTTATTATTATGATCAATG
The DNA here is from genome assembly GCA_037951105.1 of Echinarachnius parma. Classification (NCBI taxonomy): domain Eukaryota; kingdom Metazoa; phylum Echinodermata; class Echinoidea; order Clypeasteroida; family Echinarachniidae; genus Echinarachnius; species Echinarachnius parma. Next base: position 144,062 of record JBAMJV010001795.1, read on the forward strand.
AAGTCTTGAAGTGATTTGTGGGATCAGTGATTACCCTTTGGCCACCTTTATCATGTTCATTACGTTCTTATTGCATAATTATCACCACTTGAAATTAAAAAAATGTTGTCAATGCTTCTACATGTAGATCAGTAAAAACCTGATAGAAGAGACTCAGTTGATGAATGGTACAAGAGCCCTGTACTTACAATGTAAGCAAATGTATCAACAGGGGTAACATCACTATTCATAAGGACCGCTATTCATAATGTGGTAATCCCCTATACTGAATTAGGACCGATATTCATAAAACGTAAAAGGGTCGCTATTCATTAAGGCATAAGGACCGCTTTCATTATGTAAGATTACTATTGCTATTCATAATTTGATAATCCCCTATACTGAATTAGGACCGATATTCATAAAACGTAAAAGGGTCGCTATTCATTAAGGCATAAAGACCGCTTTAATTATGTAAAATTAGGGTCGATAAGAAATGTATGTTTTCTAATGTGTTGGCAAATCATTTGGGTGGGGAGGGGGCACGTACCCTAGCACCCACCCTGACCCCCGGTATATTTAAACGTAGCATTGTAATTTAATTTGTATAAATAGCGACCCTCATTTGGTACTGTGAATAGCGACCCTCTTCTTATATTATGAATAGCGACCCTCAATTCGTTGTATGAATAGCGACCCTCAATTTGTATTATGCGTAGCGACCCACTTCTCTTATTATCAATAGTGACCCTCATTTTGTGTAATGAATAGCGACCCTATTTTTACATTATGAATAGCGGACCACTTCTTATATTATGAAAAGCGACCATTTTTAAATTATGAATAGTGGTCCTTATGAATAATGACCCTTATGAACAATGACCCTTTTTCGAATTATGAATAGCGTGCAGACCCCACCTCGCTATTCAAAAGGGTCACCTTTCATAATGCTGAATTGTCCACATAATGATGACAGCTTTTCATAATAATTATTCATAAAGGTATAAGCACCTCTGATCATAAGGGTCGCTACTCATAATGCAGAGGAGTCCCGAAAATACTCGGGCATGAGTCTATGGAGAATGTCTTAGTTATTTTGTTTAGTATTCGCTTACGCCGTTGTTCTTCACAATCTGTGTGCGGTTCACACACAGCCACGGGGGTCGCCGCAATCCGCCGGCAGCTATCGTGAGCGAAATTTTGCATGGGCGAAGACTCATGCAATATATACAACGTTACGTCTCTTTGTTTATTTTGAGGTCTATAACTCCACAAAAAGGAGATTTCAAGCCTTATTTTGTCAGACAAGCTGTTAAATGACCTTTTCTTTCATAGACAATAACCTCGCAACTTTTGAAATGTAGCTTGCAAAAGGCGGACACACCCTTTAATGTGTATTTGTTTAATATCAGGCTTTGTTGCATAATTATATTTTCAATATTTCATACGCGAAGAATTTGTATCATTTCATGCAATGTTTTAATCTGCTAATGATGATAATGATATGTCCAAATTTTAATTATATAGAATTGTGGTAATTGGAATAGTATTATTTGTACGCGTTTGTTAGCGTTTGCATGGAGTCAACATAATTATAAGGTCTGTGAAGTTAGCTCCTTATTATTTTGTCCTTATATACGCTCCTTTTTCCTTATACGCTCCTAATTCAAATTTCCTTGAGTTGTCAAGGTAACGGTGAATGATATTGACATGGTCATGGCTCGAATGACGTCACATTGGTGTGACGTGTGCAAGGTCAGATAATGATAGAAGTGAATAAGTGGTCGAATACGTAATATTGAATAAGGATTGATTAAGCATGTTAAGGTAAATGGAATAAGGAGCTAATTTCACAGACCTGTTCACATGTGTAGTTTAATTGTTAAGTATCACTGTATATAATATTAACATGATTATAGGAATCTTAGGCTATATAAATTATCAACAGTGGAGCTGAAACTCACCAGGCAAGGGGGAGGGGACATAATTGTCCGTGGTTCGTTTTTTTTTTTTACGCCAGTTGATCTCCAATCTGTGAGTCTATGGAGAATGTCTTAGTTATTTTGTTTAGTATTCGTTTACGCCTTTACGTTCATGCACAATGATACGTTCATTCACAATAGCCACGGGGTCGCCGCAATCCGCCGGCAGCTTTCGTGTGCGAATTTTTCATGGGCGAAGACTCTTGCAATATATACAACGTTACATCCCTTTGATAATTTTGAGGTCTATAACTCTATATTCGAAAGAATGAAACAATAAACATATTTAAGGTGGCATGCAGTTAACCACATGCCTCCTTTTTTAGCGCGTATGGTTATAATCCTGACACATGGATAATGTGCTGAATGTACATATAGTGTAAGATAATAACATAAATGTAGTATATCTTGTGTAAGTAAATTTTGTGTTTTACTGGACTGGTATTTAATTCAATATTCAGATTGAGTAAGAAATTTACTTAGCATTGTGCTAAGCTGAGAACTTTGCCTAGCTCGTATTAAAATCGTTTTTCAGACTTAAACTTCAGTAAAGCAAAAATATAAATGTCATATTCGAAGATTATTATGACATCGAAATTACACAGTAGTAAGATTTCAGTTGATGAATCAATTAAATGCCAATTTCGGCTAAGTACTTTACGTGGGCCAAATACTATTAATCAAACTGACTAAATTTTGACTTGACTATGGAATTAAATACCGGCTCAGGACTTTATATTATAAAGAAATAAATCAACTTGAGTGATTCGTTTTCCTTAGATTTGTCCCTATATATAGATGATGGTGTCGATATTTTTTGCGGTGATCATGTGGTTTTGTATTAGATTCTATTCATATTGCAGTGATTAGTTTGGATCTATGTGTTGTCATTTTTCCATGCATTAATCGAATGAAACGCAACATAGATTTTTGGAACGCGATTTATATAACATAAATTCATTATCTAATTTCATAAATTTACAAAATGATTGGAAACACTATACTTAGTTCTCCTACATATTTGAAATACCTTGCCTGATTTATAATCATCACATTCCGAATGTACGAAGTACCATGATTAGATAACCTATATAACTTCGCTAAACTGCCCTAATATGGGGAGATAATTATGTAGTTTGTTCGGCTAATTATTGTACACTAATTGTTTGTTTACCTGAAGATTGATATTTTTTACTTGAATACATACTTTATTGTAATGTATTATTTATTTGAATAGTTGCACTAAACAAATATTAATGCATTTTAAATGAATAATTCGTAAAGAAAATGTAACTGTATAGATTTATCATAATAAAGCATGACGCATGAACGTGATAGCTGGAATTTAAAGATAGTTCGTAACATTGTTAACATATATTTATGGGCATGAAGTTATACCAATTTTTTTTTTTGGAGGGCAATTCCGCAAAAGTGTTTAATAGGGAGTGAAATATCAGTTATCATAATTTATCAGATCGTATGTCTAATTAATGGCAAGTTGTACAATTGGTATGCAAAAATTAAGACCATTTAATATGCCTTCATGTATAACGTTCCTCATAACCACTCTTGTTCTGTATAATTATTTAAATAAGGATCGAATAAGGATAAAGGAATAAGGAGCTAATTTCATAGACCTGTTCACATGTGTATTCTTATGTTCACTGTATATTATAAGAATATTATATACAGTATATATATGCAGCGGCACTGGAACTCATCGGGGAATTAGGGGGGCTCTCAAGGGTACCACCACCCAACAATCATATTCGTATAAATGAAAGGTAACATCTTTATAAGTCCATTCCATCAACAAGTTCAGAAAAGTGTTTCCAGAAAAAATATATTTATTGGAAAACGCATCACCATACTACAACGTGTGTATATTATGGGTCTGCATGTACGAAGACTGCTTTTGTCCAGAGCGAACGAATCGTCCGGGATTCTCCAAACGTACGCGTGAATGGCATTGGCGCACTCGCAAATGTTTGGCGAGTATGGAACCAGGAAATAATAGTGGTTCCGTAAGTGGTGGTAATGAATTGCATTGTTTATGAATTACACAACCCTTTGCAAAATGATGGGTATCTATTTGGTATCACAAAAGAGTACCCCTTTATGGTTATGATCCTGACACATGAATAATAATCCTTATGCACTGAATGTACATATTAGCATGTAAGATAATAACATAAATGTAGTATATCTTGTGTATTTATATAGTGTGTCCTACTGGACTGGTATTCAATTCAATACTCAGATTAAGTAATAAATTTACTTTATTTTGCACAGCTGAAAACCGTTACTTAGCTCGAATCAAAATATTTTTTCAGACTTAAGTTTCAGTAAAGCAAAAATCTAAATGTCATATTTTGAAGATATTATGACATCAAAATTCTTCTAAGATTCCAGTTGATAAATCAATGGAATATCAATTTTGTTTACTTAAGCCAAATACTAAATAAAGCTGATTAAATTTTGACTTGAGTATGGAATTGAATACCGGCTCAAGACTTTATAATTAAAGAAATAAATAAACTTGAGTGATTCGTTTTCCTTAGCTTTGTATTACCCTATATAGATGATGGTGTCGATATTTTTTGCGGTGATCATGTGGTTTTGAATTAGATTTTATTAATATTGCAGTGATTAGTTTGGATCTATGTGTTGTCATTTTGTCACGCATTAATCGAATAAAACGCAACATTGATTGCCAAATAAACATGAAACGGCATCAGCAAGAAATGGAATTTTACCGTACAATAGTGCGCTGACCGTACTGCACGCACTGTATAGGCCGGGTAAAACTCCGCCATTTGGTTAGATTTTTGGAACGCGATTTATATAACATAAGTTCATTATCTAATTTCATAAATTTACAAAATGATTGGAAACACTATATTTAGTTCTCCTACATATTTAATGAAATACCTTGCCTGATTTATAATCATGACATTCACAATGTACGAAATGCCATTATTACCCTTTTTTCCCTGAACTGCCTATGATATGCGGAGAATGTAGTTTTTCAGCTAATTATTGTGCACTTAACTTTAAAATAATACTATTTTGTGATTAAATATATGTTGTCAACATACTTCATAATGTATTATTGATTTAAATAGTTGCACAAAATAATATTAATGAATTTTAAGTGAATAATTCGTTAAGAAATGTTAGTGTATCTTGATTTATATAGCACGAGGTGTGAACATTATAGTTGGCATTTAAAAATACCTCGTTTTAACATAATTGTTATGGGCATGAAGTTATTCCAATTTGTTTTTGCTGGAGGGCAATTCCGCAAAAGTGTTTAATAAGGATTGAAAAATCAGTTATCATAATTTATAAGATCCTATGTCTAATTAATGGCAAGTTGTACAACTTTGATGAGAAAATTACGACAATGTATTCATGTTTTTTAATTAAATCGTAAATGCCTTTACGTATAACCTTACTCAGACATTTTGTTCTTTGTAATTATCTATTCTTTATTCTCGTATTTTTTTTCTAAATGATAAAGTGCAATTTTCAACAGTGCCAAAATATCAGGCCCATCACTATTAATGTATTAATGCGTAAAAGACAAGCGGTTAGTAGCTATACTGATCTGCACCGAAACATAAGTATCCGCTGGAGGGTCGAATATAGTGGGGTAGAGTGAAGTTCGATTTTAAAGGGATAATACAGTTTTGGGTTAAAGAGCGATGAGTGTTGTAATTGGAAGAACACGCTGTATCTATGCAAATTAGGCGTAATTTCCATAATTTATGCAAAATTGTATATTCGATAAAATTGAGTTTTCATTGGGATGTTTGAGAACACATTTCTTGGACAAAAGAAGAACAATGATCCAAAGAGACACTCTGTATATATGCAAATAAGGCCTAATTTCCATAATTTATGCAAATTTATTCATGGAAATGGGATATCTATGACGATGGTGTTTTTTAAAAGATATTGGACAGAACATATTCGCATGAATAAATCTGCATAAACTAGGCCTTATTTGCATAAATGTAGAGTGTCTCTTGGATAAATTTTCTTCTTTTGATCCAAGGAATATGTTCTCCCAAATATGTCCATAAAAACAACATTGGGATACATAGCCCATTCCCATGAATACATTTGCATAAATTATGGAAATTATGCCTAATTTGCATAGATACAGAGTGTCTCTTTTGATGAATTTTCCACTTTTGATTCAAGGAATATGTATTGTATGCCAAGTTAAACAATCGTACCCCAAATTGCAGTGGATACCTATATGTTGGGGTCTTAACAAGCCTACTAAAGGTGTTGCAAAACATGAAGGCGTTTGCCTTGTTATGGTTACTTGAATTGATTGAAGACATTTGTCAGGCTTAGCGTTTGAATATTGACACCAAAAAGAGTCTTTCCTCACCACACGGGATAAATGATGTTAAAGTGTAGTAAAGGCTCACATTGTAATAATACGCATTAATGATCAATCACTATAGACGAATCTTTGAAGAATTTTTAAAGCCTCTAAATTGATCCAACAAAATCCGTGAAATCCATTGAAATGGAATTCAGGCATTGGTATAAACAACATATTTAAAGAGGTAGTAGAGATTTGGTAAGGCTGAGCTTTAGTAACCAAATCCTGCACAATATAACTTCAAATTAATAGTAATTATAACCCCATCATGCTTGGAAGGCATAGAAAATTACAAACGACTAATTAAAATGCCTGTTATCATCAGGGGCGTCGATCCTGGGGGGGCAGGGGGGGGGGGGGGGGCGGTCGCCCCCCCAATGAAAATATTGGGGGGCGAACATATCATTTCGCCCCCCCAATAATTCCGAAAATGAGGAAGAAAAACATCGAGTGATATAATGGCAAAGAGGGGAAAGACACATTTATCAATAATTAATCTTCAAAATAGCCGTTTTTTAGTTTGAAAAGGACTGTAAATCTCTTTTTTGCCGCGCGCTTCGCGCGCATACAGTTTCTCATATTGCAAGTTTCATTTTGGTTGCGGGAACTCACCTTTCGAAATGTGTTGGGCAGTGTCATTTCTTCTCAAACGCACACCTCAAACGAAGTTTATTAAACCCTCATATATAGATAGCACACCGTCACAGAAAATAAAATAATCTGAAATATATCTTTCAGTCAATTCGGTCCATATGCGCTGAACACAAATCAAATTGGAATATCATGCCCCCCCCCCCCCCCCCCCCCCCCCACATTTGAAAGTGGAGGAGATTGTCCCCCTCCCTTTGTCATTATGTATGTTTGGTTTCATACTCATATACTTCATATTACGTGAAATTTCTGTCTCAGATGTGCACCAAATCGCACAATTTCACGCCCAAAAATACAAAAGCTCCCTACTGTGGGAGGGGGACACCCCCTCCCACACCCTCCCCCGCTCGGTCGATTCGCTTCCTCGCAATGTCTCTCCTCCACTTTTGAGAAGTTGTTGACTTAGTTTGCTTAGATTCATGGGAGCCCAATGCCCTAGACTATATCGATGGCTCTATAGTATACAGGATCACGTGGATCCATCTCATGCAAGGCTCAATCTTTTTCTCGCTATGCTCTTTAAAAATACGTTACGAGTAGGTTCACTATTTTATACAATTTTAACACCCATGATAGGAGTTGCACATGTCTGAAATCTAAAAGCTTCCGGGGGCTCCGCCCCCTGGACCCCCATTATTGTCCCCAAATGTGGGTGCCCCCCAAATTCAGGTCTTCGAGCCATCAAGACACTTTCAATGAGCGCAAAATAAATGTGGGGCTTTTAGCTCTCTTAGTGGTCACTCTGGAAAAAATTTCAAATTTCGCCCCCCCAATCGCAAAAACGGATCGACGCCCCTGGTTATCATTCAAAAGGAGCCATTAAAACACGAGAGGCCACTTTCTAAAAAAGCATTGGATTCAACCATTCGACATACACAATTATGCATGTGTCGTTTTGTTGAAATAATGATTAGATAGAGACATCATCAACAACTATTTAAAAACCTCTTTAGAACATTTTTGAAAAAGTGTGTGCTCTTTAAAAAATAAAAAATAAATCATCGAATAAATCTGGGCCCCCGATTGATTCCAATTGGATATATTAAATTATATTTCAGACATTTCTTAACCGATTTAAATCAAATAAAGTTTATTTTGTCATTAAAATTCAGTTTTTCATTATCTCACAACAAATATTCTCGCACAGCGCCCTCTATACCAAAACTGAACTACCTCTTTAGTACTTGCTACTTGTTTCTATAAAGTCATAATCATAATGCATATAAAGTAAATTGTCACAAAGTGAATTTCGATGTTTAACAAACAAACGATCATATCACAGGGATGACAAACATAATTATTCTGAATCAACAACCATCGGGAAGCCTGATTATTTTCCTTTATTATGACACCAAATATGTATATTTTTCAAATTACCATCATACTTTAAACAAATATTTTACAACTATACATACCAGTTTTGAGACATACACAGTATAATCAATTAAGTCTGGCTAATGTAAGTCAATGGCATGTCTGCGGAGGAGGAAGACACGCTCCCCCTCCCCTGCCCCTCTTCCCAATAATTTGACAAAAACTAGTGGTTATTACTCATACCTTATCATATTCATAATTAATACAAGAAACAAGGGCAGGTTTCGGATTTTTAAATTTCCATTTCTTTCAAAATATATTTATATATTATAGATATATAAATGTTCATATTATTATTGTTCAATTGTCTGCGGGATAACTTTAGCCGTGTTTATAGTGAATATCAATTTGCATTTTTGCTCATATCTCAGCCAAAAACTATCCGGTTAACGCAAGGTTTTTACGCCTTTTGCGGACATATCAGACCACACCAATACACATCCGAGTTTTGAAAAGCAGCGGATCAAATTAAATTTGCATAATGGCGAAGTTCGACAAAAAGCGTCTGTGATTGGTAAAAATTTCTCACCATCGATATTCAGCTTTACGTTCGCAAAATTATGATCGATAGCGTGTAAACAAAAGTAAAAAGTCCTAAATAAGTCCTAGTAAAAGTCCAAAAGTAAAAAGTGATGACGTTTATTTTTTTTTAATGACCCTTTTTAAAGGGGCCCTGCAACCCAAATGCATGTTGACCTCTGTTCATCTGTATTAGTGTACACATTCAATATTTGTAAACGGTTTGACCCAAATATGTTTTGTATATTTTTTAACATTTTATCATTTATTTGTCTTCATGTTGCTAAGCCCCACCTCCTAAAAAACCCTCCAGAGCAAATTCTATTGTTGACCTGCAGTGACATCATTTGTCAATCACTGGTCAGCTACCATGAGATTAACAAAAGATGAAAGTACAAAAGGAACATCCACACAAAAGCATGCCCTGCATACCTCCATGCAATAGCTTAGACAGTGCTTTTCTTCTGACATAGCAACAGCTATTGTAATTGAAGTTGTGTGAGTTGGTATTCTATTCAACCGTTTGATGCTATTGTGATTAGCCTAATCGTTGTGTACTTTCATCTTTTGTTAATCTCATGGTAGCTGACCAGTGATTGACAAATGATGTCACTGCAGGTCAACAATAGAATTTGCTCTGGAGGGTTTTTTAGGAGGTGGGGCTTAGCAACATGAAGACAAATAAATGATAAAATGTTTAAAAATATACAAAACATATTTGGGTCCAACTGTTTACAAATATTGAATGTGTACACTAATACAGATGAACAGAGGTCAACATGCATTTGGGTTGCAGGGCCCCTTTAAAGGGATAGTTGAGTTCTGGTAAGGGAAGGCGTCAAATTCATCACTGCCGTCCCGCTGCAGGATCCCGCTTGGGCCCGAGCCTGGCCGATCGGCGGGCCGCAGTATACCGCAGAACGCTTGAAACCGATTTTGTTTGAGGACGGAAATGTACATGCATGGTCTTACCGCGGGGGAACGATATCGTTCCGCCGCGGGAGGCCGCGCCCAGGGCCCCGCCACCGTACGTACGTACGTCGGTGGTTTCACGTGCGTACGTATGAGAGTAATTGGACGTACACACTTTGTCTAGCTCATGCATGGCCTTCCGCGGCCTAGCTACTATGCCGCGCCCTGGGCCTGGCCTGTCGATGCTGTTATTGTTAGCGTGATCCCCCTGGCCCTCAGGTGACATAACATCGATAGCTGACGCAACGAACTCTAGCTCTGGTCAATTTTCAGCCTTTTTTGAAATAAGGTATGTATTTAACGCTACCCAGATTTGTTTGTATATTGACTCGTTTGTGTAAAAGACTAACGTCTACTCTAGCCGGAGCAAACCAAGGGCAAGGAAAGTATTGTCGGATTGCGGATGACTGTCACGTTCAAGATTTCGTAATGAATGTGATGATGAGATCGAGATAGATTGATCTGATAATGTCTGGCCCCGCACTCCGGGCCGCACTCCAGCAGAGATTAGCGTATAGCATATGCAAGGCATTCTGATTTCTGAGTATGATTTGGTGGCTCTATACAAGACCTAGCTACTCGAATCTTCCATCACACCAATATACGTAACATGTACGTACACTACACATGGCGGTGCGTGTGTACGTGGATATCGTGCAGACTGCATGTATACGGTTCGAGTACCGTACACGTACCAACGTAGGTACGTGTACGGTACTCGTACATATGTGTACATGCGCAATGCATGCGGCAATAATGATCTGGTAATTCGCGCGCAAGAATCGGGATCCCGCGGCCCGCCGCTTAGAGGTCCGCTGCGTCGGGACGAATTCCTCTCCACAGCTGGTGACAGCTGATCGGGAAGCCGCGGCGTACCGCTATGAACGTTCAAACCCGCAGATTCGAATACGAATACGCGATCTAATCGTCCCAAGCGAGATCCCGCGGTAGGACGATAGTGACCAATTTGACGCCTCCCCTAAAGAGAGTACAGTTTTGGTCAAACTGCATTTTAGTAACCCAAACCTGCACCATAACATTACAAACTAATAGTTATTACTCTACCATGCTTGAAAATAAATCAAAATTGCAAACGACTAAGTTAAAAGCATTTTATCATTCAAACAGTGCCATTCCAACTCAAGATGGCGCTCTCTAAAATCTCATTGGTTTAGACCATCTAAAATATTGTGCATGTGAAGGTTCGAAAAAATAGTGATTAGATAGAGAGATAATCAACAACTATTAAAAAACTTCTTTTGAAAATGTTTGAAAAGAGGAAGCATTTAAAAAAAATTCTAACGGTTGGTTCAAAATTGTCTTATATTTGTGGTGCCCCCATTTATTATAAATGGTTACGTTTGTGAATATTTCAGCCATTTCTGAACCAATTTGGATCAAATAAAGTTTATTATGTAGCTAAAATATTATGCTCTTTCAAATTTTACACTCACTTTTTCATTATCTCACAAAAAATTATTTGATGTAGCGCCCTCTCTACCAAAACTCAACTATCCCTTTAATTGGGTGTTATGTTTTTTATTAATATTTATTGATGGAGCTTCTTCTTAGCGTTACGACTCGGGCAAAAGGAAACGTCATTGAAATATTGTTATAGCACAGCCATTTTGTAATCCGTAATCTGAAACTACTAAATGAATACTGATTTGCTAAAATTATTTTGGTGAAATGAAATAGTACAATTAATTTTAACTTTAAATCCTTTTCAGAATATATATACCCCCTGATATATGATAATTACAAACTAGGCCCATAGCTAGAGAAGGGGGTGCGGGGGAGCACTTAACGGGGGTGTGCCTCACGGAACACTGAAATGGGGGTCTTAAGAGCTGACTACAACCACAAAATATAGGGTCTTTCAGTGGCGTAGCGACGTGCCACCCGCGACCCCCCCCCCATCCAATAGAAAACATAAGGGGACATTAACAACAACAAAAACAAATACATAAGGTGTGCCCCCTCCCCCCCCCCCCCCCCCCCCCCCCCCCAATCAGTCCGACCACGGCACTGGTCTTTGGAGCTACAAGGACCCTGACAAAGAAGACATTAAGGAGCAGACTAAAAAATACATGGATTTTGAGCTACCAAAGACCTACGTAGCCTCCAATGGTGGTCCAAGAGCTGACTAAAAGAAGAAGAATGGACTTGGCGCTACTCAAATACCTAGCCAATTAAAACAAAAAACATTATGGGGGTCTATACTGCCGTCCCATGACAAAAGGAAGCAACTCTGAATTTATCAAAATTTGGGGTATTTTTTGTATGCTCTACATGATGGTGAATAAATTGAGGTCACATGACCCCTAATTTCCGAAATATAGATATATCAAAAGGAAGCAACTCTAAAGATTTCCTCATAAAACACTGACAAAAGGAAGCAACTCAATCAGCCAATCACCTATCAGCATGGAAGTGGCATGTGTGCATTGATCTCCCAATCAGCCAATCAGAGCGCGCCTAAGTGCAGCTCACTTTTCTCCTTGAATGTCTGTCAACCACTGCACCAGAATTGATACAGAAAATGCTGAAATTCGCTGGTCTGTTTGCACATCTGAAGGAAACGTTAGTGTATTTTGACTGAAGTATATATTATACAGATATTGACTGTCTTGAGGGGCAATATAACATTTGAGATCCTCGAGGGAAGTTATATTTGTGTCGAGGGACATTATATTTTTCCGAAGCGCGTAGCGCTGAGGAAAAATATAGTATTCCAAGACAAAAATATAACTCCCCCAAGGGAAATGAAATGTTATATGGTTCCCGAAGGAAAAAGTCAATATCTGTTATATTATGATGACCTATATAGATACAAATCAAGATAAATATAAATTTGGTGTTGAAATAATATTATGGACAAGGGAAAATCATTAGATTAAATGGAAATCCTTCCAGTAGAACAGACGTGTTATTATCGAAATGCTGTGCAAAATGCTTCTTTATTCGAACTTCCTTTCAAATTTACTTTCGGATCGCGCAATCTCCGTAGAAAGCTTAACAACGCTGCGCGTGCCAGGATGCTAATACGCGCACATTGTTCATCTTCACACACCCATTGTGACGTAAATTACGTCACCGGTCAATATAACGCCGTTATATTGACCGGTGACGTAATTTACTGGTCAATATAACGCTTCTCATCCTTGTAGCGATGGTCACGTGACAGCATTTTGACCAATCGCACACCAGTATCTTTATAGGTCATATAATATATACATTTAAAACCCATTTCATTTATCAATCAAAGTGCTGACTGTGAATAAAAAATATAACGTTTTCTTTTTTTTTCACAGCACAAGTTCTGATGCTATGTGTTTATTATTGTCCCACATGTAGACTTTTGTGTGAGGAATTTTGCAGAAAATGATTAACTTGATGAAATGTTGTTTTACCTGGCTTTGCCAATGACTCACACACAAACACAAACACACACACACATATGTACACACATACACGTACACACACATACAAACACACGCATGCAAACACACACACACACAGACACACACACACACACATATACGCACACATACAGACATACGCGCAAACACACACACACACGCGCACAAACACACATACACACACACACACAAGCAAACACACAAGCAAACGCACAGACACACCTACACACACACACGCACTCACACACAGAAACACGCACACGGCACAGCCACACACACACACGCACACACACACTTACAAACGCACACAACACACACGCGCACACACACACACGTACGCACACAAACACACGCATGCAAACACACACAAATATATGCACACAGACATACATACGTGCAAACATACGCACATATACACACGCATACACACAAACACGCATACACAAACACGCATATATACACATACATGAGTAGATACACACTAACACATACACACACACACACATACTCACATGCACTCACACACACGCATACATACACATATATTTGCACATAAATATACACACAAACGTATATACACATGGATACACACACACACGCACGTACTCACACAATACTGACTTCTTAGATTATCAAGAGTTGCTTCCTTTTGTCATTGGATTACGCGTGCAAATATTCAAGATATACTGTGACAAAAGGAAGTATGCTGCTGAATTTGCATAAAACAATGATTTTACAAATCAAAACATATCAATCCGAAATGCCTTCTCTGAGTACATTATAAAACATGTCATACCTGGGAATTAGGATGTTATGTTTGAGAGGTCAGAAAGAAAAACATATTTTCTTCATTTACTAAGAAACTCATTCCACAGAGTTGCTTCCTTTGGTCATGGGACGGCAGTATAGTGGTGAAGTGTGATGTCATAAATGATGTCATAAACATTTTGTTTAGAATTTTTAAATTTGGACTTCATTTTCAGAAAGAATAGGTTACGTATTGGCTAAGATATGTCCATCCGAATGAATTGTTTGTCAATGGGCAATCAGTGTTATAGTGCACTGGTTCATACATTTATGAACCAGTGTACTATAACACTGATTGCCCATTGACAAAAAAAATATTCGGATGGACATATCTTAGCCAATACGTACGTAACCTAGTCCTTTGATTTTCAGTATTTGGACATTATTTGTTAATATGCTTTTTCTGAAAAAGTCCAAATTTGAAAATTCTAAAAAAGCGTTTTTATGACATCATGGCACTCTTTGGTCACAGCCCGAACTAAGGTATCTGTGCCATTAATGGCTCTTGCAAGAACATCCCATGGCATGCTAAAAAAGGGATCGTGTCAGAGTGAGAAGCAGGCATGGTACCTTCGCGCCCTCCAGCGATATACACCTTCGCCCCACTTAGAAAATACCCGGGCGCCACCCCTGCATCTTCCGATTGGCTTTGTGGAGCCCTAACTACCTAATGGAGTGGGCACACGATGCTTGCGACGACCTGCAACAGCCTGCAACAGGACAATAGAACTTATGAAGGGCCGATTATGTTCGAAATAACTGGACGTTACAACAGAATGGAAATATCGCAATAAATTCGGTCTAATTCCCAATTATAGCCATAAATAGGTTTTGTGTATTACATTTAGGCTAAAGTAAACCTAACATGTTATTTACCGTGCTTGATAAGCATCATAAGCCTGGTTTTGGGTTGTCGATCGAACAATAGCACGACTGGTCACGAGGAACGCATGCGCCGTGTGTTCTCTTGCGACGGCAGGTTCCCGTCGCAAGTCTTGTCGCAAGGTTTTTGAACATCAAAAAGTCGGTTCAAAATCCGTTGCGATCAAAACAATATATAGAAGCGAGAGAGAAAGAGTATGCGGTGATTGTGGTGATTGCGGTTATTACGGTGGCTTCATCTTACCCTATTGACCTATTGAAATTGCATCCATGGCAAATATTCATGGTTTGGTAGACAATACTTAATCCTGAATACTTCAGGCAAGTCTCGTCGCATGCGGTGACCTATTGAAATCGTATCCATGGCAACGATGCATTGTTTGGTAGACAATGGGGCAATTCCACGGTAACGGAAGGACATTCAGACACAATTTTGGAACTTCAATCAAATAATTCCAGGATCCTGCTTTTGAATTTTTATTCTAAATGGCATGTTTTTGATCCTTGTTGGGACACCTTTGATTTCCACTATTTCTAAAATTTTTACCGCATTATGTAAATTAGATATGGACACTAATGAGGCCGGTAACGGAAGGACGCCAAAATGGACATGGATTTTCAAGTCTTTTAGTTATGACCCAATCTCCGTGAAGTTACGAGGTTTATCATGTTAAGTTGGCTACTAGTCAATTTCCTTATGTTCACAGAGTATAACACCACCTTTTAAGAAAAATATCTACATTGGTATATTAATTATGAGAAATTAATTACTCCAGTGTTCGGTAACGGAAGGACGGTAACGGAAGGACCTCTGAAAAGTCTATTGGAATTGTACAATAAAATTAATTTTGAAATTTAAAGACCATTTATGAGAAGGAAACATCTCTTTTGTGGTCTAAAATGAGTTTGTATCATAGATAGCATATGGACATCACAAGCATTTACATTTCTATTTTTTTCTTACTATATTTCATGCTCCAATGGCTCTTATTCATGGTCAATCCATGGTAACGGAAGGACACTCAGACACAAATTGTCAACTTTAAGAAAGACATTTATAGATACTTGTGTTGTTAGAACAGTCTATTTTGATAACAATACTTCCAAAACATACAGTTTTAAGGTCCCATAATTTTTTTTTTTTTTTAAATCTCCGCACAATATTGAATATGCATACAAATGAGGTCGGTAACGGAAGGACACTAAAATGGACATGGTTTTGTTATCAAATCAGTTTTAACTAAAACTCTGTGATATTAAATAATACAAAATATTTTAAGGGTACACATTTCATTCTCTGAAGGGTTAAGAAGAATTTACTTGTTCTTTGATTAAAATTTGTCCGCAGATATTTGAGTTATTTCACACAAAGCGGACCAATGTTCGGTAACGGAAGGACATAATGGACTATAATGTATGATATGACACAGTAGGGTCATTCCATGAAATCACCTTTAAAAAAATTGAAAATTTTCATCGCAGCCCCCTTCAAATTTGCTAATATTTGGTATGTATGATATTTCAACCTTTAAAAGCGCAAATATTTAAGTTTTAGCCCAATCCGCCCAATGGTTTTGGCGCTATGGTCGATTCTTATGGGGGAGTTTTGTAAGAAATGGGCGTGGGCACCATTTTTCAAATGGCCATTGTCCATTAACCGTTGGGTCAATTTATTTTGTAAAGGTGTCATTGGACTGGGGATGTTATGTGCAATCCATTTATGCCATTTGTGTTCATGCATGAGCGAGTTTGGATACGATAACCTTTGACCTTAGATTTTGACCTTCCGTTTTACCTCGTGGATCAAATAATTTTGAGAATTTTTTTTGCTTAAATCTTGGCTTGATATAATTTCTACAACATATGAAAGAATTGGAGATATGTTATTTCTTGCTTTTTCTACAGCCTTGTTTTTAGTTTGCAAATTTCATGTAAAATTTAATTATTTTAGACCTACACCCATGTCCAAGAATTCTATAGGGGTGTATTGTATACAAAAAAGACCTATTCAAAGTCATGATCAGAGCCTATTCACACCCTGGCTCACCACAGTTAAATAGACCTACTAATCCCCATACAATAGAAATCCAGACAAATGGCATCATGGTACAAGGGCCCTGTTGCAGAAAGAGATAAAATCAATTGTGAGCCAGATCAAATGTTCTAAATGCACAAATCTGATTGGTTGAAACACAGAAAATTACTAGTCTGACCACGCTACGCCACTGATAGCTGGCCATTGCAGGTATTGTCTCATTATTTTGGGTTTTCATATATGAGAGACAAATTTTTGAACATAAATTTTGTCATAATATGTAATATGAGGTACCTTGTCCATCTGTTACCATGTGTATGGTAACGGAAAGGACATTTTCTTTTTTTATTTATTAATTAATGAAGAAACAATGAGTAATACAATTGTTAGCAATGGGAAGGCCTACTTGAACTTGCTTTGCACTGAAGATTGGTCTGCTCTCTAACAATTATGTGAGCCACAAAATTAAAAATATTGATTTTTCGGTAACGGAAGGACATTTTCATAGGCTGAAAATAAGAAGTCATTGAAGCATAACAAATCAAATAAATCATAAAAATTTACTGTTTTACGAAATGGTCATATCTCAGGAGTCAGAATAATGTTTTTAAGGCTTAACTGGGGAAATATAAAACAAACACAGGATCAAAACACTTTTTCACAAAAATGTCAAATTTGTGGGGTTCAATTATGGTTATAAAGTTATTATAAAAAAAACAACTAAAATTATGTAAAACTAAAATTTTCTCATTGAATTCCAAAAATATAGAATTTAAGCTTTGATTTGATACCAAATTTGTATCATAAAAATTCTTGTAAATTTTTTTTTTTTTTGGCGTGGAATTGCCCAATGATTTATCCTGAATACTCCTGGCAAGCCTCTAGATATTTCTGCTTTTCATCAAAAGTTATTTATTCTCATTACACACCCTCACCATTGAAAGGGAGGTATTCAACCGACATATTAGTATTGTCATGATTGGGATTGGCATCCACGTGACAACGAAGGTGGGGGGGGGGGGATTTCGGCTATTGCGCTCTTGGGTCCTTCATGTCCCACAGTTATTATTGTTGTTGTTTTCTCCCTTGTTTACCGCGGTAATTTATATTTGGCCCATTGGGGGTCTTTGTATGAGCTAAAAGCCAAAAGCTTGCACCACGTCCTATGTTTATATTTTGCAACATTTGTCTTTGATATGGCTCCATTACTCAGGCTAAATTCATAATAAGCTTGGTGCACTAATACTAGGGTAGCTCACCGCTAGCATGCTCCTCGGGGAGTAGAGGATGTGTACAATGCTGGTCTGACGCTCAGAGACTATTATTATTAATTATTATTAAATAATATTATTGTTATAATTATCAATATTACTATTATAATTATTATTAGGAGTAGTAGTAGTAGTAGTAGTAGTAGTAGTAGTAGTAGTAGTAGTAGTAGTAGTAGTAGTAGTAGTAGTAGTAGTAGTAGTAGTAATAGTAGTAGTAGTAGTAGTCCATAATTTGTGCTTCAAGACCATATCAATATATGAGCAGAGAGATAATAACGCTCATCCTTGAATTGCGGAACATTTTGTGAGCATTTATATTGTTTATCTGCAGTGAGTTTGTACAGGGCGGTGATGTATTACAGACTTTGGCAAAATCCGCCTTTCATATGTGCACGTGACCAATCGCAAGCTGTTGCAGGTCGTCGCAAGTATCGTGTGACCACTCCATAACGTGGAAGTTTGGATCGGTAGTTACGAGCATGCACAAATTATACATGTAATTACGGACCGGCTTATTGGTTACTAAAAATATTAGCCACCGCAATAAAAAAAAAAATTCCGCCGCCCATGGTTATACCAGGCTTAGTTGGTGTTACTTGTATGTCTACGGTATTGTTTTTTTTTATAAAACATTTTTTTATATTTTATATCCTTTAAACTCTCTCCTTTTAATTCGGATGAATGGTAAAGAAAAGGCAAAGATGGATACAAAAATACCCAGCATTTTATCATAAAATTTGCAAAAGCTCCACACTCCCTCCCACACCCTCCCCCCCCCCCCCCCCCCCCTCAGTCTTTTCCCTCCCTCGCCTTCTGGGGTCATCCATAATTTGTTTGTTTGGGTCCCCTGGAAAATCCTGTGTCCTCCACTGCCCCCCCCCCCCCCCTCTCCCGCTTACAGGATTCACAATCTCGGCCTCGAAAATTGTCTACGACTACCCCCCCCCCCCGCTTTTCTTCAGAAAAAAATAACCCCACCCCCTTTACAAATCCTGGGTACGCCACTGATGATTATCAATGATATACATCGTCATACTAAAGGGGCATTTTAACAAATCTATTCTCAAGTTCTCTTACCACAACTTAAGCCAAACAACGCGGTAGAAGATAAATGTGGAAGGTCAAAGTACTTTTCGTGGAGTTAGACACTTTTCTGGTTTCACTTTCACAACGATAACAATTTGCCCATCATGCATGTCATGCCCATGGGCCATGGATGAAAATAATAAGTACAAGCACAACGACAATACATTGGCTCCGAGCCAAACTATTATAGTCAGTGGGGAACTCCACGTTTCAAAGGTCTTATCACACTTTTGAAATCTTTGATATTGAAATAAAATGTTTGGTTGATGTGTTGATATAACATTGCAACGTCTCAAACTGTGTTTTAGTAGGGAATATTGGTAAGAAATGAAAATATAAAGCAGGGTTTTTTAATTCAAGTTAAGCTCATGTATCGCTTTATAAAGTAAACAAACAAACGAACGAACGCATCCAAGCCGAGTCTTCAACTTATTTTAACGCGTTTCTCTCGTTTTCTTTCTTGCGTAGCGTGCAGCAGTGTAGCCGTAGTCACAGCTCATACACGAAAAGAACCTAGTTTAATTCTCGAAAAGAGAAGGGTGTTAACCCGGTTGACTAGTATCAAAATCAAAGAGATGAATCAGTGTAGGGTGGAGGTCCCATCAGTTGCTCCCGTACTGAAAAGGACACACGCCTCGCCAGCGCGTCAGTATAGCAAAAATATCTCGTGTTACCGTATATATATGGGTTTTGTGCATGTATGGATGGACTACCGTATTAATATTGAATTGAATTGAATTGAATTTCGGTTTATTTGCAAATTAAAAATCATAACAAAAATCCATGGATTAAAAATGTTATGTTACACAGAAATTATAACAGTTACATCACATGAACATTGTAGAAATTATACAATAACAAATTTAACCTATAATACAATACAATTGAACAAGTCCAACTTTATAAATTATGCATGTGCTACAATACTGATATATATCTTTGATACTAATACAAGTGTACTATCACATTCATATTCTTATTGCACTTTTAATTTTTTAGTTGAGTGTGGGATTCCAGGTCTTAAAATGTACATTAAGTCTAAAATTCAAAATAACTATTGTGTGTGCAATTCATAAATAGTTATGATTATATAAAATGAAAATAATTTAATACGGTAATCTGTACGAGATAAGTAAAACAAAAATAATACGGCAGATTATTCAAGAAAATAAAGTACAATGATATTTTTAAGAATACAGTAACGAGTAATCGGCATCTACATAGAAAGGTTGAATATATTATGTGACTATTATTTAACATAAACATTTGATTGTATAACACGAGAGGAATAGTGCACAATAATACAAAAAACGAAGACGCAAGACATTGGAGAATGGTTGATGTAGGAGTGACCAAAGCCATCAAATTCAATAATGTATATAAAATTAGCTCAATCTATGGTGCAAATGTATTGTCATTGCTAAAGATAATACGTACAAATGCCACATAAAAAGTACTATACATGTGTAAAATATTCAAATTTAAAAAAAAAGTTACAAAATATCACAGATTGCTAACAAGTTGCTACGAGTTATGAGTAAAATGGATAATAAATAAGCACCAGGGGCGTTGATCACGGGGGGGATGGGGGGATATATCCCCCCAATATTTCAGGTGGGGGGATGGCCTGTATTATCATCCCCCCAATATTTGGGGTTCAAAAATATATAATAACATTAAAAATAAAGGAGCATTGCCCCCTCTCATGAATGGAAGTTGTTACTGTATGTCTTCTTTAAACCACTTTTTGATAATGCTAAACTGCCCAAATCCAAAATCTTCCGGGGCTGCGCCCCTGGAACCCCCATTAAGGTTATTTGACCCAGTTCCGGCCCTGTACTCATTTAATAGTTTTAGTCAGGACTTCTCTCTTGGCACACTTTCAGGCGATCCTGGCCCACTGTGCGATCTGCGCTTCGCTCACTAAAATTGAGCTAACTATATAATAAGCTTACCAATATGGATATCCCTTGACTATATAGTTAACTGTATTTCTGGAAATTACAAATCCCAAAGCTTCCGGGGGCTCCGCCCCCTGGACCCCCAATAAGTTTACCAATATGGATATCCCTTGACTTATTCTAGTCAGGGTTCCATCAGGATCATTGCAATCGACAGTATGTATCTCAGGCTAAAGTTCATCCATACTTGTATAAAGCCCTCCTCATAACAAGATGATTGCAATGTGCACTTAATAATCTTCCAATTTCTTAACAGCTAAATCAAAAGCTAATTAACGCAAGAATTGTTAACTCTATACTTACATATAGACAACATCTTTATATCTGGATATTACAGATCGCAAAGCTTCCGGGGGCTCCGCCCCCTGGACCCCCAATAAGCTTCCCAATGTGGGTATCCCATGACTGATGCTATTCAGGGTTCCATCAGGATGCTTGCAATCTATGTATCTATCAGGCTAAACTTCATCTTGGACAAAGCCCACCTCATAACATGATGCTTGCAATGTGCACTTAATCTTCCAATTTCTAAACAGCTGATTCAAAAGCTTTTGTGGCCCCCTACCCCCCCCCCCCCCCCCCCCCTCCTCAGTCATAAAAACCCGGGCACGCTGCTGGGTTGTCGCTTCGCTCCCTCGCCAGAGATGGTCAAAATTACGAATCATCCCCCCCAATGGCGAGAAGAAATCGACGCCCTTGATAAGCACACACGTATAACATTCCAATGTAGAGTGAAGTCCCTTCAGAAAGACAAAAGAAGATATATATATAGGAAATCTACTGCATTTCAGAGTTCAGCAATGCATAGGCCCTGTATGTACACAATCCAAAATTGTAATCTGAAAGTTCTCCAACATGAGATGATATACTTAATCCAATAAAAGTCCAGTTGATTCCTTGTAGTGATATAAATAAATCATCGATAAGAAAAATCAAGGAAAAGCACAATAAACAACTTAATTGGCGAAACGTTTCGAGAGCTGCAGTGGGACAACCTGCATAGGTGCACACACACTATAAAAATAGATAGATAGATATATAGATAGATAGATAGATAGATAGATAGATAGATAGATAGATAGATAGATAGATAGATAGATAGATAGATAGATAGATAGATAGATAGATAGATAGATACATATTCAACAATAATGATCAATATAGATGTATTCGGCTACTTTCCCGAAACTGGACTTGGGCTTTAATAATTGATGCAAACGGCGTGTGCGCGCGCTTCCGCTGTCATGAAATTAAAATACGATGCTAACAATAGGCACTATATGATCGCCATTTTTGATGTTACTCTTGTGTGTATACCACGTCAATAGTCGATCGTCTTTTGACAAAAATGGATACTGTGGACCTATTTCGAAGTAGAGGAGTATCTTTTCAGGTATGCTAACCTTGAAGGTGACTTCCTTCTTTTTTATTTTTAAGTTGAAGATTGTTCCCAACTATTAAAAGCTTGGCCATGACACCAATGTCTTGTACAGGAAATTATCTACAAACTCTTTCTTTTTAATTATTTGTAAAATATTGAGCGAATACATACATTACAAAGGCGTGGAACAAGGTTGATTACTACCAATCGCACTTTTTACCCTCTCAGTGCTCGAGTCGTATGTGGACACAAATGTTATGTATAATATTTCACCAATTCAATACATCTAAACAAATTAAATGTAACACGAAC